>PVJX010002984.1:82602-116870 GCA_004027295.1 Dolichotis patagonum | reverse complement strand
GTAGTACTCCATTGTATAAAAATGCCACAACTTTTTTATCCATTCCTCAGTTGATGGGCACTTAGGTTGTTTCCAAGATCTGGCTATTACAAATTGTGCTGCTATAAACATGGGTGCACATAAATCACTGTGGTATGATGTTTTCAGTTCTTCTGGGAATATGCCTAGAAGTGGAATAGCTGGGTCAAATGGGACTTCCTCCTCTTGCACAGGCTGAGGATGTTTACAAAGGAGGACCCTGGGCCCCTGCTGGGTTATTTAGTTAAACTTCTGAACTTCTCAGGTTGACACGGAACCAGCTCCCAGAGTGGTAAAGACTCTGCACTAGGATGCACTAGGATCCTCTAGCACTAGGATGTCCAACTGCCGAGCTAAACTTCTAGACTTCTCAGACTGACATGATGTATCAATTGCAGCCTGCGCTTCAGAAGGGCACTTAGGGAACTGACTCTGAAATTCGTTCACAGCGTTCAGCCGTCCAGGCACTCAGAAATCTCTGCAGTCATCGCTCAAAGGGGCTGAGCTACTCCTGGAGCTGGCAGCAGACATTGGCACGTAGCACAGTGGAAGAGCTGTGAAGTCAGAGGGACCTCCACTCAGACTTCTGAGGAAGGCACATGGCGTACGTGAACCTGGAAAGGCAGTGAAGGAAGCCGTGAGAGTAAAGCTACAAGTGCAGCGGGGACCCCCGGAAATTCGAGAAGCCAGGAATGGGGAACATCTGAGGAAAGCCACAAGGAGTTAGCAAAGCCAGCCCAAGGAAAAGCCATGAGGCTCAAAGCAGCAGCAGTGCCATAGAGTCAGGGACACCCAAGCCCTTTGGAGCTCACCTCCTGCAGCACCTTGCCCCAGGTGCTGGGCAGGGACCTGCAGAGTCTAATGTTTGCCCCTCTGGATTTCAGTCTGCTTTGCTCTCACTGATTTCTGTCCTCTATTTCTTCCTATTAAAATGGAAATGTTTACCCTTTGGCATTGGATGTGGGAATATTTAACTTTCTTTTGATTTTCACAAAATTATTATTAGCTTACAGCTAAGAATTTGTTTTGAGTCTCTGAGGACACTTAGGACTTGAACTTTTAAGTAATGTTGAAACTGTTAGGAGTTTGTCGACTTTTCAAGAGTGACAAATGTGTTTTGCGTAAGGGAATAGATGCATCTTTCGGGAGCCAGGAGCAAAATTTTATGGTTTAGACATAGATGTCCCCCAGGAGCTTCATGTGCTCACAGATGGACCTTTTAAAGGTGATTGGATTATGAAGGCTTATATATGACTTGCTATTAAGAAGTGTGGGGGTCTGGTTACAAAAGACAGGTCACTGAGGGTATAGCCTGGAGGTTTTAATCCCTCCCCAGCCCCTCACTTTATTTATTTATATATATTTTTTGGCACCGGGGATCAAACTCACAACATTGTCTTTTTTTTTTTTTTTTGGTACCGGGGATCGAACTCATGACCACATGCTTGCAAGGCAGGCGCTTATGCCATTGAGCTAAATCCCTGGCCCCAAACTCACAACATTGAACTCGCCAGGCAGGCGCTTATGCCTCTGAGCTAAATGCCCAGCCCTCCTCAATTGATCTTTCCATGATTCCTGGTCCCAAGTCATAGGCAACTTTGCCCCACTGTACACTCTGCCATGCTGTCCTGAATTACAGCCAGCCAAATAGGGACTGAAGGTGAGCTAACATAAACTTTCCTCCTTTAGATTGTGAGTGCTGGGCATTGTCTTGGTGTCTTAGTTAATGTCTCATATACTGGGACAAAATGCCTGACACCCACAAGTTAAAGAGAGAAGTTGTTTTAGCTCACAGTTTGTAGAGGTTTCAATCTATATTCAGATGGCTCCAAGGAAAGTTAGCCTTTGCCAAGGGGCATTGCTGAGGAGAAACAGTCCACAGCAGGGGCAGCAGGAAGCAGCAAGAATGGAATTTCCTTTATTATTTACCCCATCAGAGGCAAAAGCCCATGGGTTGTGCCACCCATATCTGGTGTAGGCCTTCCCATTATCCACACCTGCACTCTGCTAAACCAATCAGTGGACTAATTTAGTCCTCATGCACTCTTAACTCATTTTCACAAACTCGAGACTCAGTCACCTCTGAAAGCCCCACCCAGGGCCAGGGATGAAGTTGAATGGCACAGCACCTGCCCAACATTGATACAAAAATAAAAAAAGAAGAAGCCCCATCTATGACCACACAAGGCACTGGGGGGAAATCTAGATATAACCATAACACTCGGTGCTGAGTAAGACATACTGCACGTTTTCAAGATTTAGAAAATCCTCCCTCAAAGTGTCTCTCACATGAGAGCTCAAGATTTGAGAGAGTTTTCCATAGACTGCTTTCTAGCCCATACGTGTCATTTTCCCCACTACTCATGTCTGGTGTCACTTCAGATATATTCGTATCCCAATAACATCTCTGGTCTTTGCCTTCACTTATTGTGTCTGTCTGCTGTGCAGAGTAGATGGCAGGAACCTTCCTGCAAGCCTTCCCTTCATGAAGGAATGTGTAACCCAGAGAAAGTCATCAAAACAAGGGGCAAGAGTTTTAACCAGTCTCAGACACATAACTCCTTCAAAATGTGCCCAGGGTGAGACAATACGGCACATGGCTGGGCTCCTGCAGGATCTTGAAGAAAACCTGCACGAGCGTGGGACTGAAGCTTAAGGCATCTCAGTTTTGTTGTAAATCTCTGCTTAGACTGGGCAGGCCACCAACCCTTGCCTGTAGGCTTCTTATTCGTTCTTTATTTGCAATCTGGATTTCTGAGTTTGCTATTACCTTGTCCCAGAAGACCCTCCGTGGGCCCACCCTCTTGAGTTAGGTGCTTGCCCTGTGTCCACCAACAACACCTGGGCTTCCCTTTTATAGCCCGTGCCACACTGCATTGCTCTGTCTATCTGCAGTCCCACTCCGTCACCTCTGCCCATCCTGGGCTGCAGGCAGGGTCTCAGTCAGCTCTGGCAGCCAGAGCAGGATACCAGACTGTTTGGGAGAGCAGAAACCTGAGATCAGTGGCCTGGTAAGGCATCTTTTGGGGAAGGCCTTTTTGCTAACCAGCACCATGGCCTAGCCTTGCTGTGTGTGCGTGTGCGTGTGCGTGTGCGTGTGTGTGTGTAGGGAGAAAGAGAAAGAGATAAGGACAGAGACAGAGAAAGAGAAAGGACTCTGGCATCTCTTTTTCTAAGGACACGAATCCCATTGTTTGGGTGCCCACTCACACTCTGATCTAAACCTAAGGATCCCTGGCTCTGGTTTGGACCACCTCTGTCCCTGCCGAGATTTCGTGTTCCCTGCATTGTGACTACCCCTGTGACGGGTTAATGCAGCTGCACGCAGTGGGTCAGGTCTCTCGGGGTAGGCTTCTTCCCGTGAGAGCGGCTGTTACACATAAATGAGCGAGCCGTTGGGCCTGGCCTCACCCTCTCTCTCGCTCCGCTCTTGCTGTGTGTCCAGTCTCCTCTGTGAATCCCACTTCCGCTTCTGCTCCTTCATCATGGGTGGGCACCCAGCAGCCCTCCTCCAGATCCCAGTGCTACACTGTTTGGGTTTTCTAGCCACTGGAAGCCTGAGTCAGACCAGCTGCTTTTCTTTGTTATTACACAGGATTGGATGTTCTGTCACAGCTACACAAAGCGCACTAAGACATTTCCAGAGACCTCATGTCCCAGCATCGTTACGCTGGACCTACAGCATCAGCAGGAGTTTTGCTAGAAGAGATCATTCGGTCCATGGCACACGTCACCTGGTGTTCAGTGACCTTGCTAACACACCCCGAGCCAGCGGAAGGAGCAGTTTCTCGGGTGGTTTGGCTTAGCCATCGTGCTGGTGCTATGGTTTCGGGCCCTCTTGGTGAAGGCTGGCAGTGACTACTCATTCAAGTTCAGCTTGAACTCTAGCTCTGGAACCCGCTCTTTCCAAGCCTGTTCGGAGCTTTGCAGCTGTACCCTGGCCTGCTGCCACCCTCCTGAAGGCAGCCGGGCCTGGGAGGTAGGAGTGTCCGCAGCCCTCCTTCTGAGCACGGCTCTGTACTCCTGCAGGTGTTATCGGTGCACAGGGTTCTCACATACATACATCTCACCTGATCTTCCCAGTAAAGCTGGGGATGCAGCATAGCAAGAACTATTTTGTCATTTCATAACAGAGGAAGAAACAGGAGGTGGAGAAGGAGAAAGTGAAGAAGAGAAGAGAGAAAAACTCGCCAAGTTGAAATTATTTAGCCGCATCACCAAGGGACCTGGAAGTGGGGCGTGAACCTTGTAAGTCCCCGTCCGGGACTCTTGTCCCTGTACAGCAAGTCAACGAAACCTTACCTGAGACACCACTCACGTCCAGGGCATCGCGAAGAAGGCTGAGAAAGCGGAGGGTTCTCGAAGCTTTGCAGAGGAGGTGGGATTGCCTTGTCTTATTCTTTAGAGAGGGTTTGGGTAGGGCACACTCCTATGGCCATGAGGTCAGACAGCACTTGGAGAACGTGGGAGTGCCACTGGGTGCTTCTGCCTTCCGGGGAGGGGACCTCACAAGTTTATCAGCTCAGTGAACCAGCCAGAGTGCAAACGGACACTTAAGCTGCCTACAACTTCCCCTTGCCCGAGGTGTGACTCCGCGGTGGAGTGCCCTCCACTCACTTCCACTCCACTTGTATGTATGTGAGAACCCTGTGCTGCCCTGTGTGTGCAGTGTGCGCGTTCCTCGGTGGGCAACAGCAGCACCTACCGTGCATCTCCAAGGAAGACGGAGAAACACAACCTGCAGTGACTGTCAAGGCTCCCAAGAAGCACAAATTTGCCTCCAAGTGCACGAGCACGCCTCATCCCTTGAGAAGTTCCCCTGCAGCTTCGCTTGCTGGTTTCCTGGTAGAAGACCTAATAAATCTGCGTACTCTGCCAGGCCTCATAATGGAATGATTACATGTGTTTTGTGTGTCAGAGACTTGACAGAAAGATTATACAGCACAGTGAGGCAATCTTTGGGGTTTTGGCAGGGGACGAAGAAGATAAATATGTGTCCAGGGGAGAAAAAAAATGGCAGCTCATGGAATGGCTGCCTCGATGTCACTCAATCATTCAGCAAAAAAGTATTAAGTTTAAGTCAACAAACATTTATCAAATGCCTATGAGACAGGCATTGTGTTACACACCGTGATTATCTAGGCACAAAAGACACATCATTTATCCTTTGTGTTTATGGAGAAGTCCCCTGGAAGAGACAGGATATAAGAAAAGGCTTATGCATAAGGGCAATGTTCAGGATGAGACGCGGGGTGATGCTGGTACACAGAACACTTGGCTCAGCTGGGTGCATCGGAGAAGCTTCTGAGGGTGGAGGTGAAGGGCTGACCAGGGTGGAAGGGGAGGAGAGTGCCAGGCTAAGAAAGCCAGGTAAACAGAAGCATAGCAACGGCATAATGTGCTGGCAGATGTGAACTTGGGAGGTGGCATGGACAGAAGGAATTAGGTAGAAGAAGCTTAGATTGCTGACTGGAGTGAAAGCAAAAATTGGTAAGTGCTGGAGAGGGAGTCAGGGAAAAATCACAGGCAGTTTCTGGTGTAAAGGTGCCCTTAGAGTACAGCGGTGTGGGACTGGCTCATGAGAAGTGCCAGCCCAGGAAGCGGCCAGGGACATGGCAAGGTGAAGAATTTCAGCTGCACAGGTTGGCAAGAGCCTGCAGAGTGAGCTGGGGAAGGCTCAGGAGGCAGAGATTTCCAGAGCAGAAGAGAGGGCAGTGTGTGAACAGGTAGAGACGAAGCAGTTTTGCCCCAAGAGAAGCGCGTGTCTTGATCCAAGCCTCGGGGTTGTCATTAAATCGAGGCACCGCCATAGCTCATGGGTACTGAGACCTCGCTGTGAATGCAACCCAACATCCAAGGTGGTCTCTGTACGTAAAGGAAGCGAGAGGACTCTCCTGACCCCAGAACTCAGCCTGGGAAGAGAGTATGAAGGTGGCACCCAAGGGTAGGAGTGCCAGGGAGACAGGATGGGCGGCCCCTGTCTGGCTCCCACCCTAAATTGTATCCAGAAGCTCCCTCTTTTTAAACAATCAGGGGCCCCTGTCCCGAAGTGAAGAATATCAATATGGCGTTGAGAAATTACAGCAATCTACAGCACGAAGCATAGTAGAGGAAGGTGTTTAGAGCCCATTCCCCACGGCCTATGAAAGAAGACAACTAGACATAAAACAGTCCACCAAGGACAGTTTCATCTGCATCAAACAGTAGACCTGAATTGATGCTGGAAAACTGAGGGCGAAAGTGTTGCTCTAAATGGAAACACACGGTCTCTGTAATACACAGGGTCAAGCCAAGCAAACAGAGACCACTCAGGCATTTCAGTGGGGAGCGTGTGGTAGAGAAAATGGGTGGGCTGCTTGAGGGAGTCTAAGGGAACGATACTGGCACACTGGAATGAGCACGGGGAAACACAGGCAAAGGTTGGGGATTTTTGGAAGCGTGTACCTTGGAAGACAGATTCCCAGACCTTTAGGAGAGTTCGCTCTCTTACCCGTTCCGGAAGGTTCTGTGCTCAGAACTGAAGTTGGTGGTGTGGAGGCTCAGCTTTCCAGGACAGGGCATGGCCCAGCAGCACCTTCCCAGGTGTGTTGAACCAACACAGAGGATGCCGGGAGAAGCTGGGGACCAGAGCCTCTGGGGGTGCTGGGGAAACCTGACAGAAACAGAGCAAAGGGCTCCTTCTCTCCCCAAGTCCCCTCTGTCTCAGAGTCTAAGGGACAGCTAAGTGACAGAGGAGCACTGGAGCTCCCGGGGCTCCGGCCCAGCATCACAGGGAATGGTATAAGGCCGGCCCTGGTGCAGTTCTAGGCACAGCCTGACCCTGCCTGCACCGTCAGGCCCGAAAACTGCCCTGTATTTGATCTGCTGAAGGGATTTCCCCAAAAGACTGCTCAGCCCAAGAAAAATAGAAGCCGTACTAATAAAAACAAAACTTTTAAAGCAAGTAGAAGTACATGTTCATCCCTGTAAAAAGGTAGAGAATTTGTCATGATTCTCTATGCCACATATTAATTCTCCGTGCCATTTGGAAATGTCACTTCCTCACAGTGATCCAGGGGAACAAGTGCTTGTCCCTTTTTGCAGGTGAGGAAATGGACGTTTCAAGGGGTGAAACAGCTGGCCCAGGACCAAGGAGCTGATAGAAGCGAGGTCAGCACTGGGGGGCAGACCTGTGGGACCCCAAGCCCAGCCTTCCCAGTACACTAGGCTCTTTGGAGCAAGGAGGAGTGTGCTTCCTCATAGCAGAGGCTCACAGCTCTAGTGGAGGCTCAGTGGCCGGACCACTCCTGAAGACCCCGCAGACCCCACTCCAAGTGACCTCTGCTGACTTCAGGCCTCTTGGAAGCCCAGACCTAGCGGAGCATCTGTCTGATGAGGTCTGCTGCAGCCAGACTCAGCGCCTAACAGATTTGCTCGCAGAGCAGGGCCTCACTCCTAGGGAGAGAGTCTGGACTTAGTCTGAATGAGCTCGCCACCTCTTGGAGGAAGCCTCACGCTGCAGCGCCCACACCCACACAGTGCTATGTGGTGCTTGTGTCTGTGTGCCTAGGGGTGTCGTCCTGTGTCTAATAAATTGAGCCTCACTCAGCAGAATGACACTTTTGGCCAAAAGGCCACGCAGCCAGAACACCCCAAATCACCAAGCCTTGACTTTCTTCCTTGGCCAACTCAAATCTCTGCTCCTGCTGAAGGTGGAATCAAATGGTCCTGTACTTTGTGGAAATGCTGACGCTCAGATGCGACCGTACTGGGGAGCTTGCCAAGGCCCGAGGGAACTGAGGAGATAAATGCTACCAGGCGACTGCAACTTGAGCAAAATTCAAAAACCATAGAATGTCAACTTGAGATCATAGAAGGCGCTGGCCAGGGTGACAGAAAGCAAGGGCAGCCACTGGGTCCCGGGACAAGTGAGGGTGTCTGTAATGGGTGATGGCACTACAAACACGGCTTCAGAAAAAGGCTGAAGGGAAGGAGGCAGAGTTCCCCTCCCTGCCCCGGTCTCCAGCTTGTCACCAGGGAAGAGAGAAACGCAGCCAGCGGTTTGGCAACCTGCCCTCCCCGAGTGCCCCCGTTCCAGCTCCACAGGGTTTCCTGGTCAGCTCTGGAGGGCAGGCACGGCTTCCTCCTGTCACGTCAATGTGCCTGCAGAGACGACTTCTGGGCCTTTGGGAAAGTGACTCGGCTGGAACCCTGCTTCTGCCAATGTGGCAGCTGTTACCACTTACACCAGGAACATCTGCGCTGAGGACTGCAGTAAAAGCGACACTTGTCTGCAAAGAAAAGAAGTTAAAGTATACATTTTGGACATGAAGAAATAAGTAATGACATTTAATGCTTTCCTAACGCTGCTCTGCTGAGCAGCAGCCAGCCGGACTCTGGCCAGCCTGTGCAGGGCCTCGGGTCCAGGACACCACTGTCCAGCGCAGGCTTGTCCTCGAGGGCACGGAGGGAGGGCGCTCTGCGTGAGGACTCCCTCCAGCACCCTAATGCCAAACTGGGGCGTGTGGAGCAAAATGCAGACGGACGGTGATCTCGGAGTCCCGTCCTGTTACTGGGTAAATTATATTTCCCAGGTCAAATTCTTCACCAGTGAAATGGGAATGTTAAGGATGAAAAGTTTAAGGTTCTTCCAATATTTTCTATTACTCTGAGTCTTAAAATAGAAGCAGTTCCACCATTTCTCTGCCAATCCTGCAGGTTAAATATGATTCTTTCCAGACTCTACTCTGAACACTCACATCCTCCTCCATGTGGTGACACCTCCTCCCCTTCCAGCTCTGAATAAGCCAGAGGGTCAGCCAGTACAGCCCGGAAGTGCGAGGCTCTCAGGGAGAAAGAGTCCCCAAAGAGGAAGGGGGTGCGGTCTCCACTTTACGTGCTGCCCTTGTGCCCCGCACCCAGCTCTGTGCCCACCACTGTGCCTCAGCTTAGGCAGAGTCTGCACTGATTAAAAGGAGGTGTGCACGGGAGGGGGCCTGAGGTCCCTTTGCCGTGACAGGTTGACATCTTTGTTGGTAGAGTGTCAACTGCTGATGATAGAATGACCGCGATGGGTTTGGCCTAGATTTGGGAAATCTAAGAAGGGAGCATATTTACAAACGGCGCGATTCAAGACCTCAGTCTTCTGCACAATCTTACTTTTTTTTTTTTCCAGGAAAGGATTTTCTTTATTAAAAGGTAAATAATGGCAAATAGGAAACGAGAGGGGGAATCCCAGGCTGGGACAAGCAATGGCCATCCCTCCTCGACAAAACGGGGTGCTGGTGGCCACTGCACCTTCTGCTGCTGGAGAGGCAATGACCCACGGCAGTCAGAGCCACACCGCTGGCTACCTGGACTGCGTGCTAGGCCGGGGTCAGAGGGCAGCAGAGCTAGGGTGCATGGGCGCACAGGGCACCTGGGCTTCGTGGTGTAGTTTTTCTAAGCTCTAGTCTCTAAGCACTTGGTTTGATTTGGTAGCTTTTTCTTTCTCTCCTAGAGGCTGAGAATGGAGCAAAGCTTTTGGAACACAGCTGTTGTGTGGGCCCAGGGATCAGAATGCTGTGCATTGCAAACCTCCGTGTGCCTGGAAGGGTCAGGGGTCCTATTCAAATGCAGATTCTGAGTCAGAAGCTGGGGCCAGAGCCTGGCTTCTCCTTTTCTATCAGGTTCCCAGGAAATGCTGCTGCCACTAGGAGGCCAGGCTAATAGCTAAGGTGCTGCCATTGAAAACTTGGGGCTTTGGAATCAAATACAAGCGTGATCAAAAATATTGTGAACGTTTAACGTTACTTTTAAAAAATAGTTTTGACAGTGAGAGATGTATTGTCGTTAAATTTCCCTCACAGTGCTCCCTGCCACTTCCAACACACTAAGGCCACACTTGCTGCTTTCTGAAGCAGCTCTGGGAGTCCTCTCCCCTGAGTGTTTAATTCCTATCCTGCTGCCTCCGTGTCCTGAACTGATTCAGAATGCTTACCTGCAGGGTCACTTTGACTTTGGGGAAGAGCCAGAAGTTGCATGACGCCAGGTCCAGTGAAAAAGGTGGACGAGGACACAGCGTCATGTTTTTATGAGCTTTTATTGGGCGGTGCTTGGCAGCAGCCTCCACTGTTATTTTCCGTCACACTTCATAAAGACACAGAAGAGCACTTCCAGAGCTGCTTCAGAAAGAGGCAGAGGTGACGGGATCGGTGTGTTTAAAGTGAGGAGCAGCGTTTTGGGGGGGATTAACGTTAATGTGTCTTTCATTATAATCACTTTTAAATTTACATTATATTTTAAGTATCCATTATACATGTGGGTCTGAACCCTGGCTCCAGACTTACCTGGCAACAAGACCTTGGTAGAAGTTGTGCAACATTTCAAAGCCGCAACTCCTCCACCAGCAGGGGAGCCGTCCTCGTGCTGCACTCTCGAGCTTGCTGATAGAATTCGCGTGGCTCCTCCAGGGCCGCAGAGCCGCCCACACTTCTGAGAGCAGCAGGCTCACCGGAGCTCGAGCCTGGCCTCCGATCCCTGATGCTCGCTCCTTTTCTGGACTCCATGCAGGAGCCTGGGCCCAGCTAGAAGAGGAGGGCTGCACTCCTCTGACAGTCCAGCAGGGGGAACAGAATGATACCTTCTGCTGCAGGCACTGCACCAAAGCGTCTCAGATGGACCCTTCTGCTAACCCTCGGGCCCAGTGTACACCAAGCCTAGGGGAACCCTTACTGGGGGCAGCACCAATGAGTGTGCACTAACGCTGCTTCATACGATGAGAGGTGTCTAAATTTGAAAGTGTTCCTATGGAACAACTTATATTACCTTTAGAATTAATAGATATGTAAAGTGAGATGTCGCTAAAACAAAATTGAAAAGTATTGTGAAAAATCAAAGAAAGAAAAGAACATCAAGATGGCAGAGCAGAAAGCAGCAGGAAAAGAGCCTCTCTGAGAGTCGCTGTCCAGACGCTGGAATGTAGCAACGTGGGGAAGACAGGAAGGAGGGAAGTGGGTCCTCTGGACCCAGGAAGAGTCTAAAGTGTGAACTGAAGCCCACAGAGAGGATGAAGAGAGAAACTTCAGCTAAGAAGGAGACAGCTGGTGCTGCCTTCTCCCTGAGGCGGGTCTCTCTGCACGAGAGGGGCTGTTCTCAGGGGGGACACAGGGTGAGGACTGGCCATCCAGAGGCCTCCTTAGACACATGCAGTGGTGCGGGGAGCAGCAGATGTGCAGATTGCACGGCTGGTGGTGAGTGCTGAGGGCTCGGTCCTCCCACAGGAGAGCAGTTGTTCAGGAGGCATCTAGTAGAGGGGTCTGCTGAGCTCAGAACTCAGAGCTGCTGCCAGCTCCATCCGGCAGCTCTCAGCTGGGCTCAGACCCATGGATGGTGTGCAGAAGGCTGCAGGCCAAATGAGTCTGCTCTCAGCCAGAAAGTGCAGCTCACTAAGACTATCTGCTGCCCCAGCAGAAAACTACTGCTGGCTTGCTGGGATGGATCAGCATGGATTGGGACTCGCCCCCCCAGGTTGTGCACCAGTGACAGCAGAGACAAATCTGGAAGTGGACATATTTTCCTTTTTTTTTTCCTTTCCTTTGTTTTCTGGTGTTGTTGTTGGGGTTCCGTATCTATGTTTTGCTTTTTTTTTCTACTTCACTGTTTGATCCAATTTTTATATGGGTGTGAACATAGTTTCTAGCCTCTTTGTGGTTGAGATTCTGTTCTACTCATCTTTTCATCTCTTGTCTCTCTCTCTTTCTCTCTAGTCTTCTGCACCAGTTTCCCAAACTTAGTGCAATTCCCTTTCATCCTGAAACTTTACTTCTAATCTCTTCCTCTTCTTCACTTCTCAATTTTCTCCTTAACCCACTTTAAATTTTAACCCCGAGGGTAAAATTGACATATGAATGACTTGTATACTGCATATAATTTTCTAGTTTGCTTTAGATTTTTTATATAACCACAAATTTAGTTCATATGGTTAAAAGTAGCAAATTTTAGCTCAGTTTGTCATTTTTTAGGCTGTATTTGATGCCATTGATATCACAATAGCCAAAAGTCACATAACTGTTCTAAACAGCTATTTTTCCTGCTATTCCAGAACTGGGATTGACTAAGGGCCACAGAAAATACTGTGGCACAGTGCCAGAGAACCAGGGGCTGGGCCAAACAAATGACAACTCATCTCTAACAAATTGCAGCAGTAGGTTCTTCCAACAGACTCAAAACCCCAAAACTAGCTACACCTGAAAGATACCTTGGAGTAATCATTACCTAAATGTTCTAAATACTAGCAATAAATCAACCCATTATAGGCAGTTTACAAGCATTTTCCTAGAAATTCAACTGGAAAAAGAAAAGAAAATGAGAAGACAGTCAAACAAGATGCAATCCAGAGTCTAGTTCTGGAGTCTGGCAAACCCAGGGAGTAATGAGAAGGGACAATCCGAAAGCCATTCACCTGGCCTCTCTGAAGTGGTAACACCACAGCAATTGAGTGAGGCTCTGAAAAAAATCAAATCAGAAATAATTTCTCAGAAATCTGTAGAGATGGCATCAAAATGAAGACCATGCTTAGTGAGTCTAGAGCAGATATGGATAAAAAAAAAGAGGAGTTTAAGAAAATTATGGAAGCATGAGTGCTCAGCAGAGGAAAGAAATGGAATCCATAAGACAGAATCAAGTAGATATCCAGGAGAATAAAAATTCCATTGAAAGTATTCCCAGCAGAGTAAGCCAATGTGAGGACAGGATCTCAGATATAGAAGACAGACTTGCAGTTAGTGATAATGACAAGGAAGATTTTTTAAAAATTGCAAGGGACCATGAGAAATCAACCCAGCAGCTGCTAGATGAGGCAAAGAAGAATGATTTAAGATTGATTGGGGTGAATGAAAAATTAGGAGGCAGCACAAATGATATAAAAAATCTGTTCACAGACATCATGTCAGAAAACTTTTCTGGTAGAGAAAAAGAATCTGACATACAGATTGTTGAGTCACATACAACTCAAATTGCCCGTGATCAAAAAAAAATCTACAGCCAAGCGTATCACAGTCAAGATTCCAGAAGCTAAATACAAGAATAGAATCTTAAAAACTGTTAGGGCAAAGAAACAAATCACTTGTAAAGGAAAGCCCATCAGAATCACAGCTGATTTTCAGCACAGACTCTCAAGTCAAGAACAGCTTGGAGTGAAGTATTTCAAGTTCTGAAGGAAAACACCCTTCAACCCAGATTGATGTACCCCACAAAACTATCAAAAATGATTGAGAAATAAAATATTTCCATAACAAAGAGTGTCTGAGGAAACTTATGGCCACCAATGCAGCACACCAAAATATTTTGAAAGGCATTCCAGAAAAAGATAACAAGGTCTACAGTTCCATGAACTCCAACAGAATTAATCTACCAGGCAAGACAAACAATTAAACAGCGGGAGGTTAAAAAAAAAAGAGAGGGAACCAACAACAGGAAAATGACATGACAAGGATAAGTCAATGCATATCAGTTATAACCATCAATGTTAATGGTCTCAATTCACCAACCAAAAGACAGATTGGCAAAATGGATCAAGAAACAAGATCCAACAATATGCTGCATACAAGAAACATATGTAATTCAAAAATATATTTATACCCTGGAAGTCAAAGGATGGAAAACAATATCCATGTGACAGGAACCCAGATAAAAGCAGGGGTAGCTATTCTATTTGCAGACAAAGTGAACTTCAAGCTAAGACTGATTAAGAGAGATAAATAAGGTCACTATATCCATGTAAAGGGAATAGTCCAAGAGGAAACGATAACTATCATAAACATATATCCAACAGTGCAGCGCCATGTTGGAACTTAGGGCACTGGGCAACAAAGCAACCCGATCATACCCCTGGTAGGCAGCCATGAGCCTACTGGTGCACGGGCTGAGAATCAAATATCCCTCCCCACCTCCTTGGCAAATGGGAGCCAGAGCTCTGAGCATCTCTTGGGAGGATGACCATATGCAATATAGCAAAGAGGGGGATTTCCTTCTACCATCTCTTTGAAGACAAATATTGTCATGCTTTGCTTTATTTTGATTAATTGTATTGCTCTATTCAATACTCTGTTATGATAGGTTTTTATGATGTTCTATATTTGGTTTGACTTTGCTATACTTGATTGAAAGGACAACTATTGTGAAGATAACGAGATATACTATGGTACCTATTACCGTTATCTCAGTAACCTCTGGTGACAGACGTTCTGTACCAATTTCACTGCACTGTCTCAATTGGCTTTATTCTGTCCTCCTCTGTTGTATTTTACTTCCTTCAAAATAAAAAAAATACCAGTGCATCCAACTATATAAAAGATATTAATGGGCATGAAAAATCATATAAGCACTAATACAGTTCTATTGGGGGATTTCAATACCTTGCTGTCACAAAAAGATCAGCTGGACAAAATATCAGCAATGAAATATTAGAACTGAAATGAACTTCTGAACAAATAAACTTAGTAGATGTCTACAGAATGTTCTACCCCACAACATCAGAATATGCATTCTTCTCGGCTGCACACAGGATGTTCTCCAAAATAGACCACATACTGGCCCATAGAACATGGTTAAGTAATCACAAAGAACTAAAATTATTCTATGTATATTATCAGACCACAGTGCAATAAAATTGGATACCAAAGGCAAAAGAAATCATAAGAATTTTGTAGACATATGAACAACCAATGGGTCACAGATTAAATTGAAGAAGAACTAAGAGTTTTTACAATTGAATGACAGCAACAATATGATATACCAGAACTTGTGGGACACAATGAAAGCAGTAAATACCCATATTATGGGAACAGAGCAAGCATAAATAACTTAATGTTTAACCCCAAACTTCTAGAAAAAGAAGGCTAAACCAAAAGCTCATACAAGGGAGTAAATTATAAAGATCAGAGCAGAAATTAGCACATTTGAGACTGAAAAACAAGACAATCAATGAATCGAAGTACTGGTTCTTTGAAAGATTAAGTAAAATTGACAAACCCTTTTCCAACTTCACCAAAAAAGGAAAGAAAAGACTCAAATCCAACTAGGAATGATAACAGTGAAATCACAATGGGCCCTGCAGAAATCCAGAAGATCATCTATACCTATTTTGAGAACATGTATTCTAATAAGATGGAAAGTACAGAAGAAATGGACAGATTCTTAGATACATACAAATTACCAAAGCTGGATCAAAAAGATATAAAAATCCTAAAAAAAAAAAAAAAAAAAAAAAAAAAAAAAAAAAAAAAAAAAAAAAAAAAAAAAAAAAAAAAACCAACCCAATACCCAGCACTGAAATTGAAGAAGGACCCAACTAAAAAAAGAACTACAGGCCAATCTCCCCAATGAACATAGATACAAAAAACTTCAAAACGATACTGGCCAACCAAATGCAGCAAATCATTAAGAAGATTACACAGCACAACCAAGTGGGATTCATCCCAGGGATGCAATGATGGTCCCACATATGTAAATCAATAAATGTAACACAAAGCCAAAGACCAAAATCATATGATCATTTTCAATACATGAAGAAAAGGCTTTTGACAAAGTCTAGCACCTATTCATAATAAAAACCCTACAGAAAATTGGAACAGATTGTCTTTATTTCAATCTGGTAAAAGTCATATATGACAAACCGACAGCCAACTTCATACTAAATGGACAAAAACTGAAAACTCTCTCTAAAATCAAGAACAAGACAAGGATGTCTGCTGTCTGCAGTCAAGAGAAACACAGTCCTGGAAACTTTACTCAGAGCAATTAGACAAGAGAAAGAAATAAAAGCAATAATGATAGGGAAGGAAACAGTTAAATTGTCATTATTTGTGGATGACATGATACTCTATATAGAAGATCCCAAATGACTCCATCAAAAACTTCTAAACTTAATAACCAAATTCAGTAGCATAGCTGAATACAAAGCCAACACTCAAAAATCAGTAACTTTCCTGTACATGAATAACAAATTCACAGAAAGAAATTAGGGAAGCAACATCTTTCATAATAGCATCAAAAAAATGAAATATCTAGGAATCAATCTAACGAAGGGTGAAAAAGACTTCTATATTGAAAATTACAGTACTCAGAAAAAAGGAGATTGAAGAAGATATCAGAAAATAGAAAGGCATCTTTGCTCTTGGGTAGGAAGAACCAATATAGTGAAAATGGCCATATTTCCAAAACTGTTTCATAGATTTAATGCAATCCCAATCAAAATTCCAATAGCATATCTCACAGAATTAGAGAAAGTTATTATAAAATTCATTTAGAACCAGAAGAGACCTACAATAGCAAAGGAAAATCTAGGCATCTAAGGCAAGGCAGGAGGCATCGCAATCCCTGCTGAAATTACACCATAAAGCTACTGTGATAAAGTGGTGCTGGCAAAGCAAACAAATAAACCAAAAACAAAACCAAAAACAAACCACACACAAAAGTAACCCAAACCCAAAGATTATAGAATAGATTAGAAGACACAGAAACAACTCCAGACACACTAAGCCACTTTATCTTTGACAAAGGTGCCAAAGACACTCACTGAACGAAAGATAGCCTTTTTAATAAATGATGCTGGCAAAACTGACTCTGCACATGCCAAAAATGAAAATTGGACCTATATCTTTCACCACGTGTTAAACTAAATTTGAAATGCATTAAAGATCTAAATACTAAAACAGAAACTTTAAATCTGCTGGAAGATAGGACAGGTAAAACTCTTGAAGACACTCATGTAGGCAAAGACTTTATGAATAAAACCCTGGCTGCACTGGAACTATCACAAAGAATCAACAGCTGGGATCTCATTTATTAAAAAGCTTTTTGCAGCAAGAGAAACAAACAACTGAGTGAAGAGACAACTCACAACGTGGGAGAAAATGTTTGCCAGCTGTTCCTCAGACAAAAGATTATTATCGAAAACATAAGAACTCAAAAACATCAATTCTCCCAGATTTAAAGACCTAGTCCAGAAATGGACAACTGAGATGAATACACACTTCTCAGATGAACAAATATATGAAACAAATATATGAAACAAATATATGAAACAAATATATGAAAAAGTGTTCAACACCATTGGTCATTTGAGAGATGCAAAGTAAAACAATACTGAGATTCCATCTCTGCAGAAAGAATGGCTACTATCAAGAAATCAAGCAATAACAAGTGCTGGAGAGGCTGTGGGGAAAAAGAACCCTTCTCCACTGTTGGTGGGAGTGTAGACTGGTGTGGTCACTGTGGAAATCAGTGTGGAGATTCCTCAAAAAAATGATTGGTGGTTCCATTTGACTCAGCTATTGTCCTACTTGTATCTTTCTGGAAGAATTAAAAACATCATACTTTAGCGATATATGTGCACCCATGTTTATAGCAGCACATTCTGTAAAGCTAAATCTTGGAAACAACCTAAATGCCCATCAACCAAAGAATGAATTAAAAAGATGGGGTTTTTTTATTTAGTGGAGTACTATTCATCCATAAAGCAGGATAAACTGGAGATTTTTATAGGTAAATGGATTCAACTTGAGACCATACTCACAATTGAAGTAAGTCAGACACATATGCATAAACTTCGTATCATCTCCTTACTGTAAGAAGCTGAAAGAGTAAATAAGATACAAAATGTACAATAGATATTGTAAAGTAGGAAGATGCTTCAAAAGGAAAGAGAAACTGGAAATGGAGAAAAGGAGGAAGGAAAAAGCAAATATATATATATATATATATATATATATATATATATATATGTAAATATATATAAAATCAAATATATATAATATATAGAAGCAAATATATATATAAGTAAATATATAATATATAAGCAAATATATATTTGTTTTTTCCTTCTTTTCTATCTTAACTATCTATCTATATATATATTCTTTTCTATCTTATCTATCTATCTATCTATCTATCTATCGTTGTACTACTAGTTTATCTCAGTTCATTGAAAGGCAAGGTTTGTGCTAATGTTGTTAGGACAGTTGAATGTTTATATCATGTACTCTGAGTAACTAATTTAAAGGTAAGAATACACAATGCATTAATAATTGATAGCCTCTTATTATCTTGTTTTAAAATGTTTTCCTCTTTAAAACATTTAAAAAAACCAAAAAAAAAAAAATTTTAAAACAAATCCATCGGCTGGTGCCTGGCCTCCTGACCCAGGACTAACATGAGCGGACAGACAGCTGTCCTGGTAACTCCGTTTGTCTGTCCAGGCTGCGTCTGCATGGACAGCCCTGCCCCCTCCTCCCAGGACAGAGCTGTAGGAGCAGGGGCCTGTGTCTGGCCTGCAGCCCCTCCTCCCTTGCAGCTCCTGTCATCCTCACAGAGCTTGGAAATGGAGGAAGGAAAAGCGCTTGGGGGGCTTCATAGATTCGTGGTCCCCACAGATGTCAGGTGTGGCTGGTCCTCCTGCACGGCCAGCTCCAGCTCCCCTGAAACCTCATAGCCCGTTTGAGGCTCCCTCCCAGTTCCCTGCCAGGCTTCTGTGCTCCCCAACACAGACGGAGTGCCTGTAGAAATGGACTTCTCTTTGGGCTGAGATGGTGTTTCCTCACACCTGGGGACTTCAGGATTCAGGACTTGAAGTCTACGCAGTGGCAGTGGGGAGCCTCTTACGTGATGCCACCGGGACACATCCAGCCCTGTGCCCTTGAACCTGTCCTCGCCTCACTAGTAGGCAGCACAACGGGGAAAATGGGGGTTTTTGACAAATATCAGGTCAAGTTCCCTTCTCCTACAGAAGCAGGAAAGGGGTTATAGGAAGCATCAGCGACTACATGCATGCGAATCTTTACGAAGAGCCTTGTCTCTAAATCCAGAAAACTTCCATCTTCAGGCTCCTCCTTAGGATGGCCCTGACCCTGCTGGGAACTGTGCTTCGCCAGTGGTTCTCTGTAAGTTGGTGCTTTAACAGACCTTTTATCAGAACCATCTATTGGGCTTCCTAGAAGGCAGGTTCCAGGGTCCCCTGCAGCCTCCAAATCCAGGAGTGCCTGGGCTGGGGACCGAGGATGGATGCCATTTCAAACTCTAGTGGCTTCTGAGGCACAAGATTTTGACAAAGACCTTCCAAAACCTGTCACACCTTAACTGCCAGCTAAGACCCCACCAGAAGCTCTCTAATGGGGCTGTTCTGGAGCTGAATGGGAGAATTAACTCAGCTTCTCCTTCCGCAGTGGGTGGCCTTCCTAAGTCCCAGGGTGCTGTGTCACACACCCTGTTCAGGCTCGGAGAACCAAGCTCTTCTGCTGTCCCCACCGGCCTGCTGGACTTCTGCTGTTTCCCCATCCATCTTCTCGTAAAGTATGATAGCACTCCAAGGAGTGCTTATTTTTCTTAAGCTCAATTTCCTGATGTTAGCAGACTTTATGATTCCAGAAACTCTTTATCTGGAATAGATAGTAATAGTTTTAAGTTTTCTTCTCATTTCTTTGTTGTTGACATGTGACACGTAAACTTATATCTAAGTATCCCAAAAGAAGCTGACCGTTGGTAATTTTAAGTAAAATATTACACACTGGTATGTTAAAAGCCGCCTGCTGATACAGTTTATATTTGTATTTGCTCACAGTTTTGGCACACGCGCTTCTCTTTGGTGGAAAGGTTCTCATGAAGGAACTGAATTCATCGCTGAAGGTTGATTTGCTGGAGTCACCCAAGAGAAAGAGAGGTATGCTGGAGTTGTCATCCTAAGTGCCTGCACCCATTTCCAGCTCAGACTGCGGCGGGGAGGGGGGGTGCTGGGCCCCTAGGGCGGCTCCAGTCTGAGAGTGGGGTTTCCTGCTCTGTGCAGACATTACACTGTATTTTGAGGTGCCCAGGCCCATCACGTGACTCCTAGCGCCTCATTTCGCAGGAAACAGAGAAACCAGTTCCTCTAGCAGAGAGCATGCTCCCTCTGGTCGCCAGCCACTCTGGACTCGGCCCTTCCCTCAGGTCATCCTCAACTCCAAACCTTCGCCCCATCCACCTCTAGTGTTTCTGCAAAGCTGGTGCCCCGGTTACCTGACCTTGATGGAGCAGGGGCTTGTGTTATCGCGGCACCCAGCAGGACGCTGCCCCTGTTTGGGCCGCGGTGAGGAGGCCTAGCACGTTTGCCATGTGACAGTCTAAACCTGGGAACCCTTTGCCATAAGCACTAAGGAGGCAAAAGTACCCACCGCCCCGGCCCTTTTGAGACAGCGTCTCACTGTGTGGCTCGGGCTGGCCTGGGACTCCGCCGTCCTCCTGCCTCGGCCTGAGTGCTGGGGTTACACCCTGCCTGGCTATGCCCCTGGCTTCCAGTCCTAATGTTACTCTCTCATCAACGTGCCCCAGAGGGCTTCGCACCACTGGGGCCAGAGGAGGCACATGTTCCGGCTCTTTGGGTCCAGCCCCTTTTCACTACCCTGCAAAACTGGGGTAAGGAAGTGGGAATCCTGACCTCTTAGTAGAGCTAAAAGACTGGTGGGCAGCAAGTGGGGACACAGCCTCCCTCTAACTGCCCGAGCATGGCAGAGAAAAGGTCTGTCCCTCCTGTCTGGCTTGTTTCCTCCAGGGGTGGTCTCAGGCCTTTGGTCGAGAAGTAGGAGCGGACTTCCTCTACTTAGAAGAACCCGAAGACAAGAACCACAGGTCTCCCAGGAATTTGGTCTAGGCACCTGGCTCGGCCTGATCTAGTCTGAATCCCAGCCTCCTGCAGGGGGAGGGCGCATAACAGGGCCGTCGGATCTGAGTGCGGAGCGCGGCCGAGCCGGAGAACCGCGTGTGCGCCCTTCTGCAGGCAGGGGATCGAGGAAGAGCTGGCCTACAGGGCAGGGCGGCTTTCAGGGGTGCTCTTCCCTTCCCTAGGGAGGGCTGGTGCTCTGGTGAGGAGTTAGAGGAAGGCTCCGACTAAAGTACTCCCTGTAGAAATCCCAGGGAGCGGGCTCAGCAAGTGTTCCAGGAGGGAAGGGGTGGGAGCCTCCGGGTCCAGGCCTGTCCACCCTCCGAGGTCCGGAGCCAGCGTGGGGTGCAGGCCCGTGCGGACCCAGCGGGGACAGAAGCCGGGGCCGGGGGCAGCTGCCCACGGGCTCTGCAGCGTCTAGGTTGGCTCTCTGGGAGCGTGGGGCGTGTTCGTAGCTCTAAACCGTCAAGGCCTGCTCTGCTCGGGGGACGGAAATGTTACTGGAGTGACTGCTGGAAGGCAGAAGGGACGGGGGTTGGGACGGCGCGGAGCTGTCCCCGCTCGCCAGCAGGGGGCACGTTTTCTTCAGGATCGCGGCGGGGATTTCTCCTGCCCCGCGCAGCGGGCGGCTGGAGTCTTCCGGGAAACCGCCGGTCGGAGGGACCCGGGCGAGGGCGACCCGCCCGGGCCGCAGAGCCTCGCCCCGCGCCCCGGCACCGGCACCGCGCCGCGCCTGCCCCGCGACCCCGCCACCCCGGGCGCCGCGTCCTCCGCGAGGTGCTGACTTCCCGGTGCGTTCGGCGACCCCAGAGTCCAGCTCCGGTACACGTCGAAAACAATTCTCAACTCCAGCTTTCACCGGAAAGCGCAGCTTCCCGTGCGTTTTGCGCACGTTTCACGTAGGACGTTCACAAGTCCCCATCGCGCCCTTGGCGGATGAGTGCGCGGTCACCGTTCACGCACACGCGTGCTTGCATTCGTGTTTCCCACATACTCTTTTCACAAAGAAAAGCTACTCCCATGCCTGTGAGCATCGTTCCGTTTACTACGGTGGCAAGGAATTGCCAGACACTTTATGTGCTCGCAAACTCACCAAACAGGAACTGCTTGGAAAAGGGCAGTTCGCTTTCTCTTTCAGTTTTGAAATTGTAACTTGTCTGTCGCAGCCACCACAAACACGGGCGCTTGCATCCGTGGGCATCTGCTCTCCTTGGACCCCGTGCGTGTCGTCTGCAGAGGTCTAATCCCAGCCGAATGAATGCACGTGAAGGTCCTATTAGCAGCCTCCGGTGTTCAGCCCACCCGCAGCTGGGTTTGGAGCTGATTGACCTTGATGGTTCCAGGGAAGCTGTTGCATCCTTACAATCCGTCATCTTCAGGAATACAGAGGGACGCTTACATTTCCCAGTTATTTGCAAGTTATGTAAATTCACAAGGGGGGTTAATGAGTAGACCCCCAAATGCCCACCCACAAAGTGACTACAGAAAGGCATGCTTTGGAAGCAGGAGCTCACAAGTGCTAAGTAAACTCCTCTTAGAAGAATGAGGTCATTTTCTTGCATTTGGAGAGTGTGGAGAGGCGGGATTCATCATTATTATTTTTAATCCTAAACAACTCAAGCCAATATAGGACACCTTCCGGTTAATTTTCTGGAAGCCGCTCAGTTTGCACTGCAAAGGCAGGATGGGGTCCCCCTGTCCCTGTGAGTAGGAGTTGGGTGGAAGACAAGCAGCGGTCAGCACCGCTCCCAGCTTCCCCAGCTTCTGGGTCTTGCCTTGGTCCAGGCCAGGAAGCTGGGGCCCACTTGAGCATTGCTCTCCTGGGGACCCCAGCAAGACTGGCAGGGCTCAGGCGACAGCAAGCTGACCAGCAGCCCTGGTGTCTGCTGTGCGGCTGCTTCCCAGGGTTGTCTGTGCCAGCCAAGTCTGGGACCCGGCAGGCTGTGGGCAAGACAGCTGGCAGCAGCTGTGTTCACACCAGTCGGGTTCAGGGCTCTAAATGAGCAGAGGCTGCAGTTGTGATGTGAGTCCCAGGAGTAAGGCAGGAGTCTTGTCACCTTTGCTGGCTCCCAGGGGGACAGGAAGTGGTGCCCAGCTTTTACCTAAGCTTTTACCACACTTAAAATGCGGGGTCTCCCCGAGTCTTAAATGAATCCGACTTTGCTCACCAGTGTCCTCCTTGGCCTTAGGTGTCCTGGGTTCTGGGTTAGCTATTCCTCAGAGCCACAGCCGCACAGCTGGGGTGTCTCTGAAGTAGGAGGAGAGACGCACAAAGTGGCAGAGCTTCCTGGGCTTCTGCCTGCCTAGGTCACCCAGTGGGAAACCGGCCTGGGGTTGGCCTGTATTGGAGACGGAGGCCAGAGTTTGGAGACCACTTACTCAGGGACTGAGAGTGGGATGGGGGACATTTCAGCTCCTAGCAAGACTTGGGTTTTATTTTCCTGGCATTTTGGGCCAGTCCGTTGTGGGCTACATAGGAGGCAGCATCTTGGAAGCAAAAGGTGCCCTAAATGTGGGGGGCTGAGGGGTGGCTGTACAGAGGCCCAGTGACATCTGTCAACACCCAGCAATACTGTCCTGCATTTTAGCCCGCTCCAGGCAGAGGTGGCTGGGACTCTGCTGGGACACAGACTGCGGCCTTGAAGCTGCAGGACCCACGCCAGCACAGCTTTCCTGCTCCGCTCCCATCTGCACAGCTCTGGGGCTGGCTCAGCTCCGCTCTCCAGCTACACTGGCAAAGGGACGTGGCGCCCCCAACAAGATTTCTTCATGAACACCACTCGGAGCCCTTTGGGAGTCCTGAGGTGTGGTGACCACGGGTCCTGTTCTGGAAGAGAAGCGTGAGGAGAAACGTGAAGGGAACACAGCGGAATTCAGAGCAGGAGGCTCCCTGCCCGAGTTCCTAAGCCTCCCAGCAGCCAGGGAGGTCCCACTGTGCCCCTCTTCAGGGAAACTCTCACAGCCGGTGTGCTGTGGACTGCCGGCTACTTGGGAGGGTGAGGCTAATACTGACTAAATCCTCACTCGAGGTGGAGTTAAGAAGAGCCAGGAACACCTGGCCTGCTCTTCCTTTCCTCCACACTTTCCCCAGCCTTTAGAGCTGCTGCCCCGGAAACAGACTCTTGGAAAGGGTGATCTCAGGCTCTTTCTGCCCCAGGGGCCGGCCTCCTGTGGTGTTACCTACACCAGAAATGGCGGCAGCTTAGGTCCCAGGCACCCCGCAGACTCCTGGCTTTCACTCCCACACTGACCAGTGGGATGGGAGAGGGCACAACCTCTTGGGCGGACATGGTATGTTCTCTTCCTTCTCATAGGTCAAGCAAAACCCACCAGGCGCTGGAGGTCAGGTTCTGCCGTGGAGTCTAGAGGTTGCAAGGAGCAGCACTTCCAGGTATGCCCCGGGGGAGGAAGAATCCAGGAACACTTCCCAGCTCCGGGATCAAGCCCCTGCTCACCTTAAGAAAATCTGATTGGCTTTGCAAGCACAAGCTGGGGCGGGAAAC
This sequence comes from Dolichotis patagonum, assembly GCA_004027295.1. Taxonomy (NCBI): domain Eukaryota; kingdom Metazoa; phylum Chordata; class Mammalia; order Rodentia; family Caviidae; genus Dolichotis; species Dolichotis patagonum. The sequence goes on along the minus strand of PVJX010002984.1, from coordinate 92,699 downwards.
TCCTTCCAGAGCCACAGTGCCTGACTCCGCAAGGGCGAGGAGCGCAGGTTGAGAGCCTGGAACCAGCCAAAGCCTTGGAAACTGGCACCTCCTGTGTGGCACCTGGATGCGGCGCTCCGGAAAGGAGGCAGGGAGGGATGCAGCTGGGGTGAGAGAAAAGTCAGCTCCCAGGCAGAGAGCTAGGGAGCGGGACAGCTTTTCCTCGGCCAAGCCCCCTTCGGAGAGTCCAGACTGTACCTGCGCCAGTGCCCCGACCCAGGGGCCCTGAAATGACACCCTGGGTCCCAGCTAGCCTTAAATAAAAATCGAAGAGTCATCATAGAGTGCTCCTGTGCTTTGGGGTCAAACCCCTGAGTTTTGGGTCTCAGGACACTCTTGACCTTCTCCCCACCCCCGCCCACGCTCTACCTCTGGTCTTGCTACTGAGTTTCCGCCCGTGGCGGGGTCAGCCACGGGCGCGCTGATGTGTGGGCTGCGCCGGGGCCACCCGGCGCTCCGGCTCCAGGAGCTGCCGCGCTGCCTGGTTCTGGTCCTTTCCGAGCACGCCCTGGTGTCCAGGGGCCGCTGCACGGCCCCGGGTCGCCGCCTGCGGAAGGGTCTGCGGGTTCTGGGAGGGGAGGTGGCTCGGCCCGGTTTCGAAGTCCTGGGTGGGAGACCGAGCCACGGTCCCGGGATCCCCGCGCACGGAGCCGCTCCCCGACCCCGCCGCCGCCGTCCCGGCACGGGCTGAGTCCGCAGACGCGAGATCAGGAGCCCAAGCGTGCAGTCTCCTCCCTGGGATGCTGCCTCCTCCAGCGCACCAAGGGTGTCCTTGTGGGCCCCAGAGCAGAGGGTCGCTTGGAGCCGGAGAGGAGGGGACCAGGTCGGGGAAGGCCGGGGCCAAGGGAGCGCAGCTGCCAAAGTCTGCTGCCCGGGTCAGCAAAACTTTGTCTCTGAGTGCGCAGGCGCAGGCAGGGCTGGGGGCAGGGGAGGGAGGGGAGGAATCCGGGAGCCTGGGGCGGTGGAGGGAGGAGGGCGGGTGCGGGATTAAAATAAGTAGGCGGCTCGGTGCGAAGGGATGAGTGAGACGCAGCTTGGCCTCTCCTCAGCGCGTTCTCAGCCGCTCCGGTGCAGACGGGGAGGAGAGGGAGCCGGGCTCTCCGTCCCGGGCAGGCGGGACTCGGGGCGGTCCCCGCGGCCGGCCGAGCGGGTCGGGATCCAGGGCGCCAGGGGCGTCTGCGGTTTCCAGCGCCGGGGACTCCTCGGGTCCTGGGCATCGAGCTCAGAGGCACCATCAGCCCCGGAGCCGCCACGGAAAGAGGTAAACTCAGCCCCGGGCGCGGGGCTCAGCCAGGGCGCGGCAGGCAGGACTCCGGGGTCCCCGTCACGGCGCGCGGGCGCCTGTGCCCCGGCGCTTCTCGGGGAGCTCGGCTTCGCAGGGAAGGCTGCGGGACCTTGAGGAAGCCAGAGCCCTGCAGCCCAGGGCGGTTTGGGCGGTGGCCCGGAGCTTCGCGAGCAGGTTCTCGGCCCTGAGCTCCGCGGGCCGCTGCTTCCAGCCGCGCGGAGCCCCGGAGAAGGTGCGCGGGGGCCTCGGCAGGCGGTGTCGGGCCCTTAAGAAACCCGAGCAACTTCACCGCGCACAAACTCAGCGAGGCGCGCGCCTAACTCGCCTTCACCTGCGAGGGCAGCGCCGGGAGTGCGCGGGCGGTGCGGATGCTGCCCCGGCCCCGGGACAGGTGCACGTCCCAGCCGGCCGCGCTGCAGTGCGCGTTTGACTGCTGGGGACTTTGGCTCAAGTAGGGGGTCAGCTGCTGCCTGGGGAGCTCGGGCCGCGTTTCAGACACCGGGCCTTGCACGTGGACTCGGATGCTCTCACAGAACGACTGCTCGTCGTCCTCAGGGCTGAGTTTAACTCTTGATCGATTGTCCAGGTGCAGGGACGCACGCAGGGGCGCGAGCTTTGCTTCCAAACCCCCGACCCTCGCTGCAGAGGCGGGCGGGCGCGATGGTGCAGCGAGTGCCTTTGGGTTGGGGATGGGAGAGGATTCGTTTGCTCCTGGACGTCTCCTAACACAGCCTTTGGGAAGGAAGGTGGAAGCCTGAGGTGAAAAGGAAGCGCGAGGCTCCCTGCTGTGCCAGTGTCTCCCCTGAAAGGCCTCTGCTGGGCGTGGAGAGTTTTCAGCCCCTTGAGTAGCAGCAGGAGGGCTCCTGGAATGAAAAGTAGCTGGCGAGTCTCTTTGTTGTGCTAATTGTGTAAATTTCACCGGGGCGAGAGCTGCGCCTAGGTTTTCACCATCAGAACCTCGTGCAAAGCCAGACCTACTGCTTTTCCGGCTCCTAGGTGGGAGAGGGGCTGCGACGGGTAGGGGGAACCGCTGCGGAGCTGGTCTGCCCCGGCTCCGGGAAGGGACTGGGTTTCCTTAAGACTGAGCGCAAGTCCGCGGGTCACAGAGGACGCAGCAGCAGGGTGGCCGTGTCGAGTGGTTCGCTCTGGTTCACTGGGAAGACTCGGTAAAAGCCTCGGGTGCCGGTCAGTGCTTTGGACGAGGGTGCGGGCGCCTGTCAGTCACCACCCGTGTAGGTAGGTGATTCGATGTCAAGGGTGGCTGTTCGGGGCTGCCGCTGGGCTCCCCCGGGCGCGAGCTCCTGCAGTTCGTTTAGTCCTCATTAATGAAAGCAGTTAAGTCACTCACGCTCAATTAGAGCCGAATAAACCACTTTAATAGACTCTGCACACTTCATTAATGCCCAGCACAGGGCTGGCGGCGGACCCGGGACTGGCGCTCTGCCGCGCGGGGACCAGGGCTCTGGTCCGCGATTGGTTTTCTGCGTACAGTCGGGGTGCTTCCTATCGGTTCCCAAGACCGAGGCTTAGAGCGGGTAGCTGGTGGCGTGGGAGAGGCGATCCTTCTGGGGCTGAAAGATCGAAAGCCTACTGGGCTCTCAGCTCGGGGCACGGGAGCCGGGAGTGGGACTCATTCTCCCCGGCTGGGGAAGCAAGTGGGAGACCCCATCTCCCTTAGCTGACCGCCTGAACCAGACCGAGCATTCTGCCCATTCTAGCTACTCGTGCAAAGAGCCACGTTTCCAACGAAGTCCGTCCATCAGAAAGCCGTTGGCGGAAACCGGGGGAGCCCTGGCCTTGGAATGCTACGGAAGAACATGAGAAACTGGCTGGGCCGCGAGGAAAATAGATGGAGTGTTGGGGGAAATGAGATCGGGCAGATAGCCCGGAAGGGGTTGCTCCCCGGTGCGCTGAAAGCGGCAGGCATCTTGCTGTCTGCCTGCTGTGGAGGCTAAGGCCGCTGGGGTCTTTCCGCCTGCTTGAGGGGAGGCCAGGGCAAGCGGGCCAGGTTGGTGGGCTCTCCTACCGGGGCTCGGAGCAAGCCTGGGCCCGCCTGCAGCGTGGAGTGCTGTCTGCACAGCTGCTTCATGGCCTCGCCCAAAGCAGAGGCCACCGACTTGCCCAGCTGCCCGGGAGCCAGAGATAAGGATCTGGTTTCCAGGCCCTGCGGAGCAGAAGAGGTGGCAAATCAAAGAGTGCTGCCTCCGCTGAATTCTGCAGACCTCTGAAGCTGGCAGTTCTGTGCCCTTCCTCCCCATCCCAAAGGTATCTGCTTCCTCTCTGCCCAATTCGTCCTTCGCTTCGCCTCTGTCCCAAACCTCTGCGACTGTCTCGGTTTGTCCCGTGAAGCACTGCAGAAGGCAGGTGCCCGGGCTCTGTTCGCGGGGTCCTGGCTCTCAGTGCAGAAGCTGGACCGCTCAGGTCTGTGCTTCCCGGGCCTGGCTGAAGGGCTCACCGTCCTGTCGTTTTCATCTGTTGGTGACTGAACCTGTGTGGGCTGTCTCTGCCAACTACAGTGTTTTCCACCTCCTGCCCACCAGTGCTTCTTTCTTCAGATTCCCCACCTCACAAGCCACGACCCTCCTGCAAGCGTCCAGGGGCAGGGTTTTCCTGGATTAAGATGGCCTTCTCCCTCCCCTAGAACAGGGGTGGATCCCTGCACACGGCCAGGCTTATGGAGCCTCACTGTAGGGAAAGAACACAGCTGAGACTGACTGCCTTGCTTGGGGCCAGATGGTCCCTGAGGACCAGGAGAGGTCCCCTGGGCCTAGGAGGGGTGAGCCTGTACTGCAAAGTAGAGTTAAGTCTCAAGCAAGGGGATTGCCGCAGCAGAGAAGTCCCAGGGAAAGAGGCACAGGGCTCCAGGGATTTGTCAGTAGCAGGAGAGGAGACTGAACAGGGGGAGTCCTAGGACCCTGCTTGGATAATAACTTCCTGAGTAGCTGGAGCTCAGAACGGGGTTCGGTACCTCGGCTTTGCAAGGTTCCTGGCTACTTTCAGCTTTCTTCTGTTTGTTCCTCCACTGGATAGACAGTTAGGAACACCTAAGAGGGGCAGGTAGGAAAGGCCCTTTGCAGACCCCAAACTTTTCCATGCAAGCTGTGGAGCCTGACAAAAGAGACTGGGAGATGCCAGCCCCTGTTCACCCTGCTGTGGCTTCTCTCTGACTTACTGCAGCACACTGGCCTGGCATAGATGGCAGCGGTGAGGCCTGGCAGGGGTGTTTTTGTCTGTACACCCACCAGTCCAGGGTTCTCTACATGCATAAAAATCCTGCTGCCCTTTCCTGTAGGGGGTGGGGGAAGGAAGGCACTTGAGGCACCTCCTATGTGCCTGCAGATGTTTAAGAGACTAAATGAATGTGGGTATCTGTGTCCTCCCTCCTTGAAATGAAGGTGATCCCCAAAGGCAAGGGTCAGGAATCAGTCCGAGAGCAGCTGAAGAGAAAGCAGTGCCAACAGGGCTCACCAGCTGTCAGGCAGGAGGGCAAAGTCAGTTCTGAAGATGCCACAGCCTCTAGAACGAGCTCCAAGTTTTGATGGGAGACCTTAGTAAGCAGGACCCCCCGGGGGGGGCGTGTGTGTGTGTGTGTGTGTGTGTGTGTGTGTGTGTGTGTTCATCTGTGATGATCTTTGCATTTTGTAGCCACTGTTGTCCAATGAGACATTAGCTGGCCCCATTTATCTTTGCACCTTCTTGTAGTTGTTTTAGAATGTGTGAATATGTGTTTGTGTATTTCTTTGTTCATCTGCACAAGTATGTGTGTGCTTCCAAATTCTGTTATCTTTGCAGGAGGAAGGAAGTCTGTGTGGACCCAGGCTTGCCTATCTGTTGGTTTTCACCCATGTCAGTTACCTTGGGCTTTGGCTTCTCTTCCTGGGCTACACATAGCAGGCCCTCATTTAAATTGGTTGCATTGCTTGGGATTTAACTTCATACTGGTTTCTCTGGTGTGTGTTTCTGACAGAGGCTATTCGGGGAAAGCCCTTAAACCCAAGAGGTCTCCCAGAAGAAGACTTCCAGTATCCGTGTTCCTATTGGCTTTGTGAGGACACAGGGAGGGCTGTGCATGGGTACTGGACTCCCAGCAGCTACCCCGGGGAAAGGAGAGGGCGTGGCAGGCTGGAATTCTGAAGGAAGGCAACCTATGCTGAACTTCTCTCGTCTCCCTCCCTTCTTCCCTTCTTTGCAGATTGAGGGTGAGAACCGTCGTAGCAACCACAATGGGCAGCAAGACCTTGCCAGCGCCGGTGCCCATCCACCCGTCGCTGCAGCTCACCAACTATTCTTTCCTCCAGGCAGTGAACGGCCTGCCCACAGTACCCTCGGACCACCTGCCCAACCTGTATGGCTTCAGCGCATTGCATGCTGTGCACCTGCACCAGTGGACGCTGGGCTACCCGGCCATGCACTTGCCACGCTCCTCCTTTTCCAAAGTGCCTGGTGCTGTGTCCAGCCTGGTGGACGCACGCTTCCAGCTGCCCGCCTTTCCCTGGTTCCCTCAGGTCATCCAACCCAAGCCAGAGATCGCTGCTGGAGGCAGTGGCCCAGCACACAAGACCAAGCCGCGCTTTGATTTTGCCAACTTGGCTTTGGCAGCCACGCAGGAAGATCCTTCCAAACTTGTCCGAGGCGAGGGCCCCGGATCCCCTGCAGGTGGTTTGGGTGCCCTCCTGGATGTGACCAAGCTGTCTCCAGAAAAGAAGCCCACAAGAGGACGCCTGCCTTCCAAGACCAAGAAAGAGTTCGTCTGCAAGTTCTGTGGCCGCCACTTCACCAAGTCATATAACCTACTTATCCACGAGCGGACGCACACGGATGAGCGGCCCTACACCTGTGACATCTGCCACAAAGCCTTCCGGAGGCAGGACCACCTACGAGATCACAGGTGCGAACCGAAAGTGGTCCAGGAGAGCTGCCACCTCTGGCCTCAGCATCCTCCTCCTTCGGGACCTCCTACTCTTTCTTCCAAGTTGCTGAGCTTCCCGGAATGCCTAGAAGCACAAAGGGAACCACCACGAAGCTCAGGGATAGGGTTTGGCGCTAGGGCGGCGGAATTTGGGTGAAGGGGACCCCAGAGCCTGGTCAGTTCTCCACAGGCTCCAGCAAGTGCCTGCTCCTGCAGCCCCTTTCCTTGGCCCTGCAGCTGTCCAGTAGGGACGCTTCCGTGATGCTGAAAGTGTGACATCTCCTAGACTGAACTTGTTTTGTTTAGTTTTACCTCATTTTAATTTCAATAGGCACAGGTGGTCCTGGCCTGAGTCCTAGTCTTGGCCTGTGATTATGCTAGCCCAGCTCCTCTCACTCATCTCTGGCATCGCCCCAGGCCTTATAAGGTGGTGCCCACGCCCGCCCCTCCTCAGAGAGCAGGTGGTCTTTGGCCGGACCTGCTTAGGGCTCAAACACCCGCAGGTCCTCCTCATCGCCCTGCTCCAGCTGCAGCTGTGTGCCTGCCGGATGCACGCAGTGTGTACCCCAAACCTCCGTGTGTCCGAGCCGCAGAGCAGTGGGAAGGGCCCCAGGGCACACCGTTATGTAGGTAACAACGCTTTGTTTTTCAGGGTCTAACTGTCTGTTTCTGCCCCCAGATATATTCACTCCAAAGAGAAGCCTTTCAAATGTCAAGAGTGCGGAAAAGGATTTTGCCAGTCCAGGACTCTGGCTGTCCACAAGACGCTACACTCACAGGTGAAGGAGCTCAAAACCTCTAAGATCAAATGTTAAACAGAGCCTCTGGTGCACCGGAGCCCTGGGCCGCGCTGCCCCTTTTCCGAGAGACGCGGCGCTGAAGGCGACTCTGGCGGGCAGCGGGAGGGGCACCAGGGACCTTACTCCACCCCAGCGGTGCCCCCTGGGTGCGGCGCTCCGCAGCTCGCCAGGCGCCGCGACCCCCGCAGGGCGGCTCCCCTAGGACGCGCTCGCCTCTCAGCCAAAGAGCGGGACTCACGTGACAGAAGGGAACCAGCGTTAAGAAACGAACGAAAGCTCCGCGGAGCCGCACCGGCGCCTCTCCCAGAAGTATTACTTTTTCAGTTGTTATTTTATACGTTTTCTTTCTTGCCTTTTTTTCCTCCCGCCCCTTGACCATACAAGTTTGTAACTGCGGAGAAGGGAGACAAAAGAAGCTTCCAACCCCTCCTCGCGTCTCCTTCCCACCCTACTCCACCCCGAGCCTGCAAAGTGTAATCCTTGTATCCGCTTCAGCCGCCGCCGGCCCGGGGCCCTGCCCCAGCGCCCAGCTCCGCCGCGCAGCCCGCCCCGCCCAGGGCTCCGGTCCGGGGTGGCACACGGGGACCCCTCGCAGCCCGGGGCTGCGGTGCCCGGCTCGGCCTCCCGGCTCCCACGCACGTCCCCGAGGGCCGGCAGGCCGGGGCGGGCGTTGCATTGCGACTGGCACTTTACGCTGACCATCGGTAATGGACATTTATCACTGGAGTTTTTAAACTATTAAATAAACGGTTATTTTACAGGCTTTGCAGGGTGGGTACTTTGCCTCCCGCGGCGCAGCGGGGCGCGGCTGCCTCCTCGGGAGGAGCAGGTTCCTCTGCCCACTGGGTCCCCGCTGCGCGGGGCTGGAGGGGTGGAGACGCTCTGCCGGCGTCGCTTCTCCTCTGAGCGCCCAGGATTTACGTTCTTACTTTTCTCCTCCGCTTCAGTGCCAGGGTTCCCCCTCCCTCACCTCCGAGGAACCCGATTCCGGGGTCAGCTCCCTGGCATCTCCCGATCCAGGCCGTTCTGGGCCCACTAAGGGGACAGGGTACCACCCCCTGCCACGCTCCCCCGCGGCCCTCCCGCCAGCACTGGCTTCCGCTCAGCCTCGGAGCCGCCGTGTACCCCGTTCCCCAGGACCCCGGTGCGCGCCTGCAAGTGGCACAATCCACACAGCCTCCCCGAAGTCCCGAGTCCCCACCGACGGCCCCTTCCCTCAGACGCTCCTCAGCGCGGCGCTCGGGTCGGGCTCGTCCACCCCCGCGGAGGTTCCCCACGCTGCCGTCCAGAGCAGTGGAGAGGGGAGGGCGGGCGCGCCGGGAGGCCAGGGACACTTTGGAGCGAAATCCGAGACCGTCCTCTGCAAGCCGAACCTTCGCGGGGGCGTCTCGCTTTCCCACAATTACAGCGGGGCCTCCGGGAGCTTCCCGGATGGGGGCGGGGCGGGGCTCCCCGACTCGGACCGCTGATCGCGCGGGCGGTGGCGCCCTCGGCCTTTCCGCAACAGGGCGCACCCTGGCTTCGCGGCAGGCGCTCGGCGTCGGTGCGCAGAGCCCACTGGGCCGCGTGCCCAGCAGCGAGACAAGGCCCCAGGGCGGACGGAGCCTTCCACCGAGAGCTACAGCGCTCAGGCCTGTCGCGTTCCGTCCGGAACGCTCCGCGGTAGGAATCCCGATTCGGGCGCGGCGGTCTCCACTGGGCTGCGCGAAGCCCGGAGCCCGCGATCGGAGCCGCGCCGCCCCCTGTCGGACGGGCCTGGAGGGTCGGCCCGGGGCCGGGCCCTTCACCCAGTCCTGCGCCCCGGGGTGCGCCACTCTGCCAGAGTTCGTCTGCGGCCTCTGTGCGTCTGGAGTCGCTCTTACAGCTTCATGGTCCCAGGCCGGCTGCGAATGATGGCCGGCGCGCTGCCAGCTCTGGGCCAGCCCGATAGTCACTACTAGTCTTGCAGGATCCCAGTCTCTGCCCCCCACAAGGACACCACCACGCACAAGAGAGCGAAGATTCCCTGGCCCAGGCTTTAGACTTCCGAGTGGGAAGAAGGAAGGGCAGCGTGCCTGGGGCGTCGACGGCTGTGGCCAAATAGCACAGGCGTGGGGGAGACCTGCACTTGACCAGGATTTGTGCTGGGGTCAACCGCAGTGGCCACGTGTTTTCTTCGCGGCCGTGAGGCTGGGGTGGTGCTTGCTCCGGGACAGTGGGGGAGGCGTGCACAGACACACGCAGTGGTCAGGGACCTCCTGGGTGCTTTGAGAGCAGGCGACCAGAGCCTTCGCTCACCCCATCCCGCCCACTGCGGCTTCTTCTGCTCCCCTCTTCGCACCACCACTCGGGTCACTGGGGCCCCTGTCGTTAGTCAGCTGTGGAATGGAGAGGTTGCCTGGGATGCTTTTCCGTCTGGCCCATTCCCGGCCTGGCGCTTGAATACCGGCCCCACCCTGCAACTGACAGACTTTCAGTATCGAGTCTGTACCGTCAGAGTTTTTAAAGAGGGTCGGAGTGAGCAGGGTGCTGGCCGAGGCATAGGTCTCCAGCTTGCTCTACCCGCAGCTGCTATCACCCTGCTGACCCAGGAACCCGTGGCGACTTAGGGTGGTACAAAAGTGGCGACTGCGAGGACGAAGGGCACCTCCGAAGGGACCTTCCAGGGCGAGTACCCGCTGGGTACAGGGCAGGGTGCCCTGCAGGCTTCCCGCCTGCTTACTCTGCAGCTGTCGGGCTCGCAGAAGGTCCCGCTCCCCTCGGCGGCCTCGCCCGCTGCTCCGCACAGGGGCTTCTCTGGTCCTCGCCAGCGGGAGCTCAGCTGAGCCCGTGGGGGCGCGCGAGGTGGGGGAGCTCATAGAGGAGGAGGACCGCCGTGTGGCCAGGGTCTCTGACGCCCCCTCAGCTTGATGAGGTGGGGCCAGCCCTAAAGCGACTCGGGTCTTCCCCATTCCCCAGCAGGAAGGCCGGCGACCCCCCCCCGCCCCCGCCCCCGCCCCCGCGGACCTCACAGCGCCTCCTTGGCGCTCGGGGATGAGCGCGCCCCGCGCTCGCAGACCCCAGCTACTCTTGCCAGCCCTGCCCG
>PVJX010002984.1:22757-82502 GCA_004027295.1 Dolichotis patagonum | reverse complement strand
AGGCTGCAGCAGCCGTTCCCGGCCCGCCCCGGACAAAGCCCCGCCCCGGACAAGGTCCCGCCCCGGACAAGGCACCGCCCCGCGCCAGCCCTCCCCTGGGCGGTCTGCAGGTCCCGCCCACCCTCAAGTGCTCTGCGCGCAGGCGCAGAAGAGATTTGTTACTGTCAATTCGGGCGCTGGAGCTGCGTCGGTGACAGAGTGGAGGCTGGGTTCCGAGTTCTGCGTTCAGGGATTGCACATTCTGAGGTACATAGGCGCAGTCCCACACCCAGCCATTGGCCTATGCGGAGTCTAGAAAGGTTAACAAGGGGTGGCCAGCGGTAGTGCAGGCTGGAGAGCCTGACCTAGGACGTCCAGGTGGTTCGGAGGCCCGGGTCCCTTGGGGTTCGCCAGGAAGCGCCTCCGTGCGAGCCCCAGGAACGGTGAGAAGCCCTGCATTGGCCCCCACTCCTTCCAGCCAGCTTTCTTCGCAGCCAGGCAGGCCCACTGTGCTCAGGATTCTGCGCACAGTTCCCTGCGGGCGGTCAGGTCCTAGGTCAGTAGCAGAGCAAGAGTTCTTGCTCTTGAAGTTTTCCTTGCGACATGGGCGGGAAACGAGTTCTTCTGGCTCCAGGATCGCGCAGCTGGGGCAGGCCCTGCGCTGGTCCGCGCGGGTTTTCTTCGTGCCGTGGAGGTGACGACGCCCTGGTCTCTTCCTCTCTCCGTGACGTGGAGAGGGAAGTCCAGCACTTTTTTTGTTACCTGGACCAAAAGCTGGGACTCAGTGTGCTGTGGAAGAACGCTGGTGTGTATGGAGCAGGGCGAGAAGCAGTCTCACAACCTTCTCTCCAGCCTGCCCTGGGGCCTGCTCCAAGCTACCTTGTTTCTGAGAGTCCCGCAGGCCTCTTCATCTGTCATCACCCCGGGACACTGAAGGCGGCTGCGGGAGGGAGAGGTCACTCCGACTACTGGCCTGTCTTCTTGAAACGTGTGGGGAAACATGAGAAAAGCCTTTTGCAGTTTCATGGGATCTCAGTTCCAACGGATTAATTAATTTGCAAATTCTGTTTGTTGGGGAAGCACTCAAGGCTCAGGGAGGGGTGGATATCTGTGGATATGCTCCCTCAGCAAGGGAAGACCGAGTTGTGGGCAAGGGGAGGGGTCCCTGAACATGTGACAACTGTGACTGTTGACCGCCTCGGTGTCCTTACACCCACCTGCAGACTGGAAGACACGCCTACTGTGGATTTGGGTTTTCCTTGCCTGTATAAAAGCACCCTTGCAAAAGAAAAAGGCAGTTACACAACCCGTGACATGGAAGCTTCCGGAGAAACCCTCCTCTCCCCCAGTCTCCTCAGTCCTCACTGTTTGCTAACATCCTCAAATGTTTTTCCTGGACATTGCCAGTTCTAGGTCCAGTGATGACAAGACAAGACTAACCGAGAAAAGTGACATGAATGGAAGGGGCTGGGAGTTTTGCTTCCCTTTTCCAAATACTAAACTGGTCAGCAGCGCAGTTGTTTCTGGGGATGTATACAGTGCTGTTAACTCATTTTAAATATTTGGTTTGGTTGAACTCTTTCACTAGTGAGATAAGATAAGGGGTTTTGTCTTAACAGTAGGAATGGATTGTGTTCTATCCTTTGCAGGAAGGTAATAGGTTCTTGGAGCCTGCAGGTATATGGTGATATGTGGATGTAAAGGAGGCAGCAATGGCTGGACTCTGGTCAAAAGAGAAAAGGGCTTCCAGAGAATTTGGGGCCTACCTTGAGTGGGATTTCCTTGAGTTGTGGGTCTCTTTCTTAACTTTAGCGGAGAGCTGAGCGTGTCTGAGCAGCTGGAGCCCAGGATTGCTTCGTACCTGGAAGAACACATGGCCCCTCCTACAGGTCTGCAGTAGCCTAAGAAACAGCAGATGTGATGCCAGAATTATTAGGATAGTCTTTGTGGCCTTGTAATTGGAGGGATTTGTCAACACTGACTTTTTTTAATTAAGTTTCTTGGTGCAATTTAGATATATAATGATCATATTCATCATAGGGAATTCATACCTGTATATGATATATCTTGATTCCCCCTTTTTCCCCAATCACTTACTCTCCCTCCAATCTGTCTTCCCTTCCTAATTTACAAAGCTTTGTTTCCATTTATCCTTAAGGTTTTTCACACAAGAGAAACAGTACAATATTTACACATATGTGGCTGATTTATTTCACTGAAGAGTATGGTCTCAAGGTGTATCCATTTATTAAGAAATATCTCAAGTTTATCCTTCATTATGGCTGAATAGTACTCCATTGTAAGAAAAAGAAAACATCATTTCTATCCGTTCCTTGGTTGATGGGCATTTGGGTTGTTTCCAAAATTTAGCTATTACAGATTCTGCCAAAAATATGGTTGTAAGTTTTTAATTCATTCAGGAAATTACCCAGAAGGGAAATAGATAGGTTAAATGGGACCTGTGATCCTAGTATTTTGAGGAATGTCCACAGTGATTTCCACAGTGGTTGCACCAGACTACACTTTCATCAACAGTGGAGAAGGGGTCTTTTTCGCCATAGCCCCTCCAACATTTGTTATTGGTTGACTTCTTGATGATAGCCATTCTTTCTAGGGTAATGGAATCTTAACCTTGTTTTGATTTACATTTCTTGAATGACCAATGGTGTTGAACTTTTTAGTATATTTATCTACTATTTGTATTTCTTCCTCTGAGAAATGTATATTTATCTTAAATGTACATATTTGGATTGGGTCTTTGAATTTAGGAAGTCTGATGTTTTTGAGTTTTTTATATGTTCTAAACACTAACTCCTTGCCTGAGGGACAATTAGTTAAATTTTTTTCCCATTCTGTAGTTTATCTTTTCACTCTGTTGGTAATTTCTTTTGCTGTTCAAAAGCTTTTTAGTAGAATGAGATCCCAGTTGGTGGTTGTAGTATTTCCTGTGTGGTCTGGGTTTTGTTCATGAAATCTTTGCCTACACATATGTCTTAGGGGTTTTACCTATGCTCTCTTCTGGCAGATTTAATGTTTCTGTTTTAATGTTCAGATCTTGGATTCATTTTAATTTTAGTTTTGTGTATGGTGAGAGACATGGGTCTAGTTTTAGGCTTGGACACGTAACAAGTCAGTTTTTCCAGCACCATTTATTAAAGAGACTATCTTCCTTCCAATGAGTCCCTTGGTCAGAGATAAGGTGGCTAAGTGAACCCTGAAATATTTGAGAGGGACACTGAGGTGGTGTCAGAAACTAGAAGAGTTCTCATTAACTGTTAGAGAATTCTGTGAATTTTTAAGATCTATATTTTAATTATAGGACTTATATATTTATTTGTACATTTTTGTTTCTTTATGAATTCATAACTTTGATGCTTTAGTCTATGCAAATGACAGTCTTTAGTCTGTAGTTAGAGTTTAGATCTAAACTGTCTCTCACAATACTCATGTGTTCAGAAGTGGGGCTTTCAGAAGATGATTAAATCATAGGGGAGATACACTCATCAGTGTATTAATCCACTGATAAGTTTTAGCTGAATATGCTGCTTAGTTACTCTTCTCCTTGCTGAGACAAAATACCAAAACTCAAAGCTGAAGAAAGGAAGGTTTATTTAGTTCACAGTTTGTAGTGGTTTCAGGCCATAGTCGGCTAGTTCTAAGGCAGGGTTGTACGGCAGAGAGGCATCGCAGAGGATAAACAGTCCATGGTAGAGCAGGGCAGACAGAAGGCAGTAGGCAGCAAAGTCGCAAGAAATAAGCAGCAGCCGACGACCTACTTCCTGTCTCTGTATCTTACTCATATTTCCCATCCTTAGGGAGGGTGTTACCTTCAGGGTGGGTACCATGAATCCTACCCAGAACTATGCCAGACCAATCCGTGGACTAATTTAATAATCATACACCCTTGATCCTATTAGCACACACCCTGGATCCAGACACTTCTGAAAAGCCCCACCCATGAATGCCTGAGGTTTTTGGGTGACATCTAGACACAAACTGTAACATTATGCTATTAGGAAGGGGCTTGGATCTGAAGAGGTGATCATGGGAGCAAAACTAGAAAGCTTTCTTGCTCCTGGCTTCTCCTTTCCCTTTTTTTATTGTCCCATTTTGCTTCCTGTCTGCCATAGATTGAACAGCTTTCTTCTTCCATGGTCTTCTGCCAGGTTCTTTTGACTTTAGGGACATCTCCTCCTCAACAGAACTCTCTAAAACCATGAGCCAAAATAAATCTTTCATTTAAGTTTCAAATGTCAAGTATTTTGCATCAGTGATGGGCCAGTGTCTAATACAGAAGACTGGTTCCAAGAATAAGGTCATTGCTGTGACTGTACCTGATTATGATGATCAGAAACCTTTGGAATTGTTTTGTGGAAGAAAGCTGGAAAAGTTGGGAGATACTGTCTAAAGAAGCCCTAGAATGTCATACGTGGTACTTTATGGACAATGTTGGTTAGAGCTCAGACCAGAATGCTAATAAGACTGAGTATGGTAAGAGATCAGCTCATGTAATTTCACTTGTGAATGAACACTGTATTGGAAATTGGACTAGAGGCCCCATGTGTTTCAGTTTGGTAAATAATTTGTTGACATTTTGGCTGTGTTCTAAAACTTTGTATAAGGCTAAATGTAAAGATCATAAACTAGTTAATTTGTCAGAGGGAATTTCAAAGCAACTCAACATTCAGGCTATGGCATGAGTACTTCTGGCAGCTTTTAGTCAGATCTAAAGTGAGAATCAATAGCAAAAGAGCAGAGTGAAAATTCTGCATCTTGGTGAGAAAGGAAATATATGTAGAATTGGGGTCAAGGACAGTATGGCTCCTAAAAAGATCATCACCATTAGAAAAAGCTGTGTACTTTATACCCAAACAGTGGAAAAGATGCCTTGAGTGCATCTCAGAAATTGATTGGACTCTATCCATTACAGCCTCAGGGGTATAAAAGGGTGAAGTATTTTTAAGAAACTTTGCTCTGGGAAGAGAACCCTAGGACACCCCCATAACCCAGGGCCACCTAAGAAAGAGTATTTCCAAGTTCATGCATCCAGGGACTTAGAGACTATGGTGACCCTGATCAGGAGAGGCCAGAGAGGGAAGGCTGGGCTGCTGCTGGGGCTGGCAGCAAAATTTGGAATCATTCATATAGACATACAAAATGCTAGAGTTGTGGGGTCATGGAAGGTTCCACCCAGATTTAAAAGGATAGCCAGAAGGGCAGGCAGTTTGTTTTTGATAGAGCAGCATGTAAATCTGTGAGAATAAAACCGAAGGTGTGGTAGAGACCCCAGGAAGTTGGAGGTACCAGAAATGTGGAATGTCTGCTGAGGATATCTGGTAGCAGTGAGCAAACCAAGCAAAGGGAGATGCCATGTAGGTTACCACCAGCAAGGCTGGTGCAGGAGCAGGGGTGCTGTGATGGTTCGCTGATTGTGGACTCATCAATTCCACACCCTAAGGTGTGTAAGATCCACAGGGCAGTTGGTTACCTGAATGGTATAAAGGGGAGTTAAGAAGGATGGATCTGCTTCTGTATCTTTAGAGGAGCTCCAGTCTTTGCCTTCACATTGAACATCATTTCCTGGCTCCCAGTACAGACTCCTCAGCTTCTAGGGTAGATCCTTTAGCCTTCTGCGGTAGACTCCTCAGCATTTCACTGCAGATCCATTGGCCTCCTGATATGGACTTGCACTTGTGTGGGACACTGCAGTGAGCTGCAGACCTTAAACGAATCCATCAGACTGGTGTGCACAGACAGAGCCTCTGCAGTCTTCTTCTGACTCTGTGGGTGGCCATTGAGAACCAATCCCATAAATTGTATCTATTGTGTTGTAGCTGTTTCTCTAGTAAACACTGACTAGTGAGCTGCCCAAACCCGCTGGAGCACACATTTCACCACCACCTGTTCTGGCCCTGGACATACAATTGTGGGCTTTAATGTTTGTCTTGCTGGGTTTTTGGTCTTATGTTGGTTCACTTCTTTCCTATACCCCCTACCCTGCCTCCTTTTGGAATAGACCTGTTTACTCTGTGACACTGAATGTTGGAAATATTCAACTTCCTTTTTGTCTTTATGGTAGCTCACAGCTAAGCATTTGTCTTGAGTCTCAGAGGACACTTTGAACTTGAATTACTTTTGTCTTTTTAAAACAGTTTCACTATGCAGTTCAGGCTGGCTTTGAGTGTGCCTGCAGTGATCCTCCTGCCTCAGGCCCTCAAGTTCTGGGAGTACAGGAGGGCACCAACACACCTGGTCAGACCTTGAATTTGAACAGTGTTGAAAATGTTGAGACTTCAGTGACTCCCAGAAGAGAACGAAATACATTTCATGCAATGAGATGGACATGAGCCTTTTGTGGGGCAGCAGAGGAATGTCATGATTTCAATCTAAAAGGTCCCTCAAAATTCTTCTGTATTCAGGGAAGGGTTTTGGAAGATGACTGGATCATGGGGCATTACACTCATCCTGGTACTAATCAACTGGTGAGTTCATAATTGAATGTGCTGTTGGAAGGAGGGGCCTGGCTGAAGGGATGGGTCACTGAGAATGAGACTTGGAAGGGTATCTCCTTGCCCTTTGGCCCTCTTTTTTCTCTTTCTGCTTTCTGGCTTTCTGGTTGAGCAGTTTCCCTTGCAGTGCCCTTCTTCCAAACTGTTCCTTCCTTGGGACCATTAACCATGGACTGAAACCTCTAAAACCATGAACCAAACAAGCTTCTCCTCTTTTAAACTGTAGGTAGCAGGTATTTTGTCCCAGCAATGGGAAAGTGATTAAAATAATGCACATATACCTAGTAACTAGTCATGCTATTTATATTTGTTTCAATAATGTATATTTTGCTATTCTATAGTCTCATTTTATAGTTCTAGTTTTCTGAATTTTTGACACCCCTTTCCTCACTTCTTCTGATTAAGATGATTAGCTCTAGCTCAGTTTCTTTAATGGTTACTCTTAAAAGTTAAGCATGTTTACTTAGCTCAAGAACTCTAGTTCACTGACAAAATCACTGAATTCCTTAATACTGCAGTGCATTCTTGGACATCTGGCAAGATCTCGATTTCTACGTCTCTCCAAATTCAGTTGTTGCTTCTTTACTCCTTGCTCACCTACAGGGGACTGATCCCTTACCCTTTAGGCAGCTGCAAGGAAAAGCAGCCTGTCCGTGGGGCCTGCGTGTCTGAGCTCAACTTATCGATCAGCTACGCTTTTGGGGGCTCCCGAGTCATAATTAGGCTTGGCAGTGGCTCGGGCTTCACCCCTTTGGTAAACATCTGAGGCAGTGGTAGAGTTTCTTTAGCCAGGAAGCCAGACAAACTTTCTCTCTTTGCAAAAACACAATTTTTAAATTTTAATCGCTTTAAAATATATTTAACAATCCAAGGAGAATTGAAAGTACTGGAAGAGGACACTGGATTGTGATACATTCCTCCAGCATCCTCTGTCCCAATATTTTATTGTAAACATTTCCAAACACATAGAAAGATTGAAACAGTCTTATAATCAATGTCCAAGTACCCATCACCTAGACTTCAGTCATCATTTTACTATACTTGCTTTATCACATATCGGTCCATTGATTAATCTTTGCAATCTTTTGAAAATGAAAATTTATAAACATACAAAGTGAAAAAACAAATGTAAGGAATACCTCCAGACCTCCCTTATACAGTCAGTGACGATGATCTATTAGTTTCCTTGTAACTCTCTCCCTCTGAACTGTTTGAGTATTAGTTCCAGACTGCAGATGCAGAATTTCATGTTGACAACCCTCTTCTTTTGGTACTTGAAAAATGATTCCTCTATCTTTGGGCACCCAGATTTTTCATTGTGATGAAAAATTTTCTGTTCCTTGAGTTGCTGTTGCCTTCTACATGGAAGACGTAACTTTCTCTTCCTAGCTACTTTCATGAAGTTTTCTTCAGCTTTAATTTTTTAAAGTTTGTTTATGATGGTTCTTGTAGTTTGCTTTGAGTTTATCTTCTTTGAGGTTTTCTCAGATTCTTGACATTTATAAACTTTTTCCATATTTGAACATTTTCAGCCCTTATTTCTTCAAATAAAAGCCATGATCTGTTGGCCTTGAACAAGTTACTTCCAATGTCTTTTTCCTGTACTTCTTAGATGCCAATTATACAAACATTAGAACTTGGTTTTGGTTCTACTGGTTTTTCAGGTTCTGTTTATTATTTTTTTCACTGTTTTCCCTTGTTGTTCATACTGGGCAATTCCTCTTATTCTGTTGTGCACTTCTCTGGTTTTTTTCCTCTTTTTATCCATTTTACTGTAGGGTTCATCCATTGGAGTTCTTGAAACATTTAATTATTGTAAGTTTTTAAAGTGCTGAAATGTCCATGTAGCTCTTCTCTATATATTATATTTGTTTAATGAGATTTTCTATTTTTCATTTGTTTCAAAATTTTGTAGTTTTCTGAAGCAGTTTTATAATACCTGCTTTAAAATTCCTGTCAGGTATTCTAACCCTAATACCTGTATCATCCTCATGTGAACACTTGTTATCTCTATTCTTTCACATTGAGATTTCCCTTTGTGTGTGTGTGTGTGTGTGTGTATTTGTGATGTGAATTTTGGGCTGGGGATTTAGCTCAGCGGCATGAGTGCCTGTCTGGCAAGCGCTAGGTAGTGAGTTTGATTACTGGTACAAAAAAAAAAAAAAAAAGAAAAAGAAAGAAAGAGATGTGATGTGAGTTTTTATTGTATCATGGAAATTTGTGGTAGAATGTTAGGAGATTGTGAATCTTATATCTTAAAGATGTCTGTTTTGCATGTATTCCATGACTCTGTGCTGGTAGGATAAGAAAGAGGTGCCCTCTGCTACTACCCGAAGTCCAGCTTCCCACTTAGAACCCTCCCGACTTTGTGCAGGGAAATTGGGAAGCGGAACCCGCTACCCACATGGCTTCCACTGTGGGAGAGGGGTAGGTGGGGGCCTTGTGACTCCTGGGGATGCTAAAGGTCTGCCTTCCCTCTCTGTCATCTGGCTGAGTCTTCTCAGCTCCTCCCTGGGCTGGAGAGGAGGGTGGAGCCTTGTTACAGATGTCTAGGTTCCCTACTCAGTCTTTCTAACTATTAATCTGTGGCTTTGAGCCTTTTATGCGTAAGTGAATGTGTATTACTTTTCAAAATTACGTGCTAAGTTACAAGTAGACTTGTCCACGATTCTCACTTCTAGGGAATGTTTCTTTCCCTAGAAACATTGTTGTAAATAAAACAACAATTTATTGTTGTTGTAAATAAAAAAGTGATCCTGGCTTACTACTTTACTGTTTAAAATTTCATAATTTACAATTGTCACTTTATATTTTAACATACAGTGCTCTGGAGTGGTCTCTTATTGTAAAATCATGAAACTTTTTATTTATTCCCAAAGGCTGATATTTAGGATTACTCTGAATAAAAAAAGAACAATTTGAAATTTTCAGACTACCTATGACTCTTGAAGGTTTTTTTTGGTACCGGAAATCACGTTTGGGACCTCTCGCTAGCCAGGCAGGTGCTGAACCACTGAGCGAGATCTTTGGCCCCCACTCTTGACTTTCTACTCAGTAAAATTGAGTCTTTTATTATTTTCTTTGTAAAAAGACAAAATATAATAACTTGGTTGGCTGGGAGGGTGGTTTTCTTTTATACCCTACTCCTTTGTCTCAGATGCAAATCATACTTTTTAATAGAAATTTGTGCCTTGAATATTAAGACCTATTACATTTTGACAATGGAACTTGAGGAATATATTCAAGTTTTCTTAGGCTATTATGTTATTTTCCTTTAGCAGCAAAATACTTCCAGAAAGAATAGATTTTTTTTCTAAAATTGTGCTTTATATTTTTCTTAGTGTTGCTTTGCTCAGGGAAAGAAATAAGTATTGAAGCAAAACTTCTTCAGTTATTATCACTCAATGGTTTAAGACCTCTGGCTCACAGAATTATACAGACTGATGGAAGCAATCCCTGCTTTTTCTAGATATAGTGTTGTTAACAAAAAAAGATGTTTATTTCAGTAAGTCTGGCAGACTGAAGTAAACGGTCTCTATAAAAGGAACTAGGAAACTTTTGTCTCAGTACAAATTTTATTATAGAACTTTGTTAGGTCATTTTAGTTAAACCTCATACCTCCTTATCACAGCAATCTTATACCTCCATATCACAGCAAACTTTTCTAACTTTAACATTTTTTTGCCAGAAAAAAAATTAAATGTCTGCCATAAATGTAGATAATGTTGTGAAACCCATGTATCTTTTATTTAGTCTTAAAAATATCTTCTAGCAGTATTAGCTTTTTTGCTGCTTTTGGCCTCAAAAATGTCTTAAAGGGAAAGCTGGAACTTCATTTCTCAAGAGTGACAAAGCTCAGACTTCATTCCCAGGATTGAATGAAAATAATAACAAGCGGTGAATTTTCCCTCCTCAGCACCCTGAATCTTAGCTGTCCTGGAGCTGGATATCAACCACGCAGATTCGGGCCTAAGTTAGCTTTGCATATGGCTGAGAGGCGTGGGTTAAACAGCTGTAATTAGTAAATCAATATCATGTTTAGGAAATACGAGGAAGCATGTGGATCTTCTGACGTGTCTCAGAAGCTCAATACAACCAAACCAGCTACTTTCAAAGTAAGAACTATGACAAAAACAAAACAAAACAAAAAAGAAGTAGAAATAATTAATGGTTTGAAGTGTAAATATTTGTCTCTAGAGAAACAAAGGAAGTCAGACTCATTTCAAATTTCAGAGGAAGAAGGCTCTGTGGTACTTGGGCCACACAAGCCCTAGGGCTGCATCATAATGGGAGTTTTTATGTAAGACCCTCCTTGGGCCAGCAGAAGCCCTGCCACCACCCTGATAATGGGCAGGCTGTCCCTCCATCTCTGCACTGGTCCTCAGCTGTAGGAAGAACTCGTCAGAGTCCCTGCATATTTTATCTTCAGTCCATACTCTTAGAATTTGACGTGAAGAAATGAGCCAAAGCCAAGAATTACAGGGACTTCAGCTGTGCATCTTGTCATCTCACAACTGGTTGCTAAGCATACTTGCAATCGGCAAGGAAAATGTAGAGCAGTGTTTAGTTTTGTCTGTGGCCGTGATGCTGGTTTACCTCCTTGCCGCAGAAGTTACTCAGAGCAGGATGACGGTACGGGCTGGGGAGGTGGGGCATGGCTATCAGCCACGGTCTGTTGGCTACAAGAAGGCACCTCCCGAGCTGTCAGTGTAACAAGAAAACCAGTTGAAAGGCATCTGCCCTTTCCGGGCTGTTGGTTTCACTGTTTTCCACAGGAATCCCAGTCCTGCAGCACACAGCAAGACAGGCCGTCAGGTGACCGGCTTTGTGCTTGGTTGGCTCCTGAAGCCCCCCCCCCCCCACCCACACCCACACCCATCCACCCCCTGGACCTAGTCGTACTCTGGGTCCTGAACAGAAGCTCTTACTTGAAAGCGCTCCTGTTGGTAGCCAATTTCAGGGATGTGATGCGAGCGTCCCTCCCTTTGAAGCCCATTAGCCAATCAATCCTCCCTCATCAGCTCTACTGGAGCTTGGAACTCTCCACATCATCATGGGAACCCTTGCCTTCCTCAGCGAGAGGCGCTGTTAGAGCGTGGACCCACGGGAAGGAGGTGCTCTAAGAGCTGAGACTGTGCCATATCTACAATGTTGTAATGTGAGCTTTACAACTGCACATGTTATTATTCTCATTATTTTGATTAAAGGAAACCCAAGACCCAGAAATGAATGCAAAAGGTGCCAAGTTGGTCAGCTACTCTGGGAGAAATCCTACTTTGCTTTTTCAAACAATGCCTTTACATCTGTTGGCGTGAAAGCTGTACCTTCTATTTCCGGTTTACCTTGAAGTTGGAGTATTTCAAATGATATTCTTGAAATCTTAGAAGTCCTGCTAATTTGATAATGATGAGGCCTTAATGGTGACTTTTACGCAGTATCAGCTGCTCATCAAGAAATGTGGGGAGAGAGGAGAGAGATGTATCATAACTCATCCCAAGAAGCCCCAGATTCATGGTCTCATGTTCTGGGGCAAGTGGGGCCTTCGGAAAAGGCGAAGGCTCTGGTATCAGGGGTAATCCCAGGCCTCAGCCCTGTGGATTTCCCTGGCAACCTGCTCTGCTGTCCTCTTTCATGGTGCGCATAGAGCAGGGGCCTGGCCGTCCTGGTCCTGGTGGTGGGCATGGTTCCCTCTGCACCTCCAGGTCCAGGGTCGGGGGTGCAGAGGAGGCCCCGGTGCCCTCTGTGGCCTGTGGCCTCTAGACTGGTTAGGATGCCGTGGAGAGAGCGTGCCCATCTCTGGGGTGTCCTCTCTGCAGTCTCTCCTCCAGCGCCGCCTCGCACGAGTCCTTGGTCAGGCGGAGGGATGTGGTGGGCAGCCTGTGCAGGCGGCGTCCGCGTTCCAGCAAGATGAGCGCTAACCTTAGTGAGGACGCATGTGACCAGGGCAGCAGGCCAGGCTGCTTCGCTGCCTCTGAGACCCCGCAGGCGCAGGCTCGGGGCGAACGTCACATCCAGTCAGAGCCACGCGGTCCCAGGTCCCCTCGCGCTTGCCTTGTGCTCGTGTGTTTTGATTCCACGGCAGAGCTCAAGTCACAGTTTTCGCGCACGGGTGCTGGCCGAGCGTGCTTTCCCTTCTCGTTGACAAACGAGCTGAAACACCTTTAATAGCCCTTCAGAGCCAGACGCTTTGTTCTTGGGAGCTGTTTAGGTATTGCTGAGTTTATTTCTGCTTTTTAGAGTAATATGCCCTCAGTTTTGGAAAAATTGGATTAGGAAAGTTTGAAAGAGAAATTTCGAATGCGCAGTCCTTTTGTCAGCTCTTACCTAAGGTGCCCCTTCTACGTGTGCCCCCCCCCCCAGCCTTGCTTCTACGTGCATGTGTTAAACAAAGCCACAATCGTGGGCGTGTTCCTTTGGTCAAAAAATCATTTAATCATAAACACTGGCCAATTTTATTTTACTTTACTGAAAATACATTTAACCACTATTGAATATTTTGCATGCCTGCATTCACATTAGTATTCTATCGCGGGGTAAGAAATTACTATCCATGTGGACACTCAGAACACCACCATCTACTAACTCAGAGCTCTGCAGTTCAGAGGGTTTCATGGCACGTGTGCGGACAGTGTGCCAGGGGGTCAGAGCCCTTGCCTTCGTGCTGAGCCTCCTCTCCAGCCCTGTGCCCCCGACTGCTAACCGCTCCCACCAGCCCCTCCCCGCTCAGAATCGGGGTCTGGAAGCCCTGGGAAGAGCCCGCTTGGTACAGTTCGGTTCCTCCAGGCTGCAGGGCTGAGGGCTTCCTTTCCCCACTGGCTGTCGGCTGGGGCTGCCCCTGAAGGCGGAGGCCACCGGCCTTCCCCTGTCTCCAAGCTAGAGGAGGCGCCTGTCACAATCAGGAGAGCAAGCTCCACTGCGTGGACAGACTTCCGGATGTTTATATAAGGATGAGAAATCTTTAAGGCCATTTTATATTTCACCTGCTAGAGTACTGTAATTTATTTAATTTTTTTGTGTTTAAAAATTGTGCTTGCTTCCGCCTATTGTTAGTACTATGAACAATGTTCTTAGATGGATATATAATAAATGCTAATTTAGATGGAAATGATACTTTGTAATTTTCACTTTTATTTCTAATGAAATTCAATATTAAGTTTCATGTTTATTGGTCATTTGTATTTCATCTTATATGAATTATTTCTTGCCATTTTTTCTCATACATATTTTTTCTGATATACAGTTCTCAATAATAGAGCCATTAACCTGATAATTTTGTTACAAATAGTTTACCTTTCCTGTGTACTTTTGATGTATGTAATGGTTTAAGCACACACATGTATGTGTGTGTGTGTATATATGTATACACACACACACACACAATTTCTTCTTTCTACCTATAATATATTTTGAAGGTCCTTTTGTACCCTAGGCTTTTAGAAATACTGATTTGTATTTCTGTTACTCTCATATACATACTGCCAAAAAATACATACACCCTTCAGGAAAAGAAAAACCTGCATATTTTAATTCTAAATTTATTGAGACTTCATGAGACTAATGCAAGTTACTTTTGGCCTCTGCAGCTGCACAAGGTACTCAAACTGGCAGCCCTCAGCTTGCAGATATTTGTAGTGCGGTGCACTGCTGCCGGGAACCTAGTCACTGGGACCGCTCCGCACGCGTTTCCAGCTTCTTCTCCAAGGCCCACTGTGTAGTGGGTTTTCTGTGGTATGTGACGTCCTCTAGGGTCCCCCATGTGAGAGTAACACCATCCGTTGAGAAAACATCACACTGTTTTCCTTTTCCTGAAGA
The DNA here is from genome assembly GCA_004027295.1 of Dolichotis patagonum. Classification (NCBI taxonomy): domain Eukaryota; kingdom Metazoa; phylum Chordata; class Mammalia; order Rodentia; family Caviidae; genus Dolichotis; species Dolichotis patagonum. The sequence goes on along the minus strand of PVJX010002984.1, from coordinate 68,202 downwards.
GTGTGTGCATTTTTTTGGCAGAGTCCGTATTTAAATTTTAATTTGCATGGGATTAATGCTGATATATAGTATTAGATATATTTACTTTTTCCTCCAAATGATTTCACTGTGATCCAAATATTTAATAAATAACTCATCTTTGTCCTCTGATTTCAAATGCCATTCTTGTACTTCCTTCTTTTGGGAGCTCGAATTGTTCTTTGTAGATTATTGTCAGTATCTCACTCTTACAATTCTTTGCAATAGTTTCATTTTTTAATTTTAATTTTAATTTTTTAACCCCAAGTTGCAATAATTTCAAATATAAAAATATCAAATACACTGCTATGCAAATTATTTCTTGTAATATGTAGTTTCCATGTTTCATTGGCTTATGCTTTCAGGAAATTTAGACTGCAGTCACTTTTCTGCTGGATTTTCCTCTTTTCTTCTCCCTTCCCTCCCTTCCCCCTCCCCTCCCTTCCCCTCTCCTTTCCTTCTGTCTCCTTCCCTTCCCTCCCTTTCCCTTCCCTTGCCTTCCCTTCCTTCCCTTTCCTCTGTCCCTTCTTCCTACTTTTACTTTTGCCAAGGATTGAATCCAATGCCTTTCATGAGGCAGACGACCCTTCTAACTCTTGAGTTATATTGCCAGCCCTTTGGGTGGAATTTTATTTGAAGCATATTGATTTTATAAAATTTATTCTGAAGAAATGACATTTTTTCAGTGTATAGCTTTTTAAATTCTAGAAATATGGTACATTTCTCCACTTATTAATATTTTCTAGTGTGTTCCTCAGTAAATTTTTATGTATTTTTTTATCTTAAGGAAATGTCAAGCCTGAAAGAAAATTTAGTGGAATATTATAAACATTTCTTCTCTAAACCATTTGGGAAGAAGTTGCCAGCATGATGTCCTGTCACCACTGAACACTGTCGTGTATAATTCCAGCAAGTAGGGCCCTTCGATAGAGTGTCAGCACAAAGAAAGCTGACAGGAAGCTGACAGCGATGTGTGACGCTAGCCATGGAAGTCACAGATCTCCTTCAAGTTTCGTCACTTCTAACCATGGCTTTGACAGGGAGGGGACCCAGTTTATTATAATGTGTCATTTACTTGTCACGTGTCTTTTAGTTTCTTGCAGTTTTAGTAGCTCCTCAAGTCCTCCACGACCTTTAGAACCCTGACACTTTTGCAGACATCAGGCCACTTCAGTGGCAAAGTACCCATTGTTTGGACGTGGTACCTTGGTTCGGATTATGTGTTTGTGGCAGAAATGCTATGAGTGGGGTGCTGGGCTCCTTCGGGCAGGTGAGGATCAGGGTCAGTATGCACAGCGCAGGCCGGTGCTGTATGTGCACAGAACGCACAGCTCCCTGTGCACAGGCCGTAGCTCGTACACGTCACTGTTACAAGTGGACATATTATTTTCATTTTTCAGATAAGGACACTGAAGGTAAGACAATTTCCAGCATCACGTAGGATGCTGTAGAACCCAGACTTGGCTCTGCGACACCTTGGTACTGCCTTGGGCCTCCTTGGAGACTATCCTGAGAACAGAGGAGGTCTCTCTCCAGAAACATTCTGCACATCTGCACTTAACAGTTGTGCAGCCTTAGGACACTAGGTTCTTCTTCCTTGGTCTCATCTAGTCATCTATCTATCTATCTAATCTATTGATCTATCATCTCTCTGTGGCATCAGGGATTGAACTTAGGACTTCAGCACTGCCTTTAAATTTTTTTTTACTTTTGAGGAGCTGGGGATTTAGCTCAGTGGTTAATCCTTGCAAATGTGAGGTCCTGAGTTTAATTCCCCCTCCCCCTCCCAAATTGTTTTGAGACAGAATCTCACTAAGTAAGTTGCCCAACCTGGGCTCAAACTTTGGATTCTCCCGCCTCAGCCTTCTAGAGTGGCGGGTTTACAGGTGTGCACATTGCACTGACTACAGTTGCCTTTTAAGCACTTACATACCAAGCACTGCTCTAGGCCTTGTAGTTGTGGGATATAAGGTAAAATCCTTGTGAATTCTGTGTTCTAGAGTTGCCTCAGTCTTCTCTTTGTACACCATCGGGGTAATGAAAGCCTGAATGTGGTCACACACAGGCTTCCTTTGGGAAGAGTAAGTAGATCGTTCACATGACGAGTTTCCTGCAGTGCAGTGCATGTCAGTCTCCAGTAAGTGTCTGCTATGGTACTGAGATCACGCACGAGGGTGTTCCTGCTTTGACTTTCTGGAGTGGTGGTGTCCAGCTAGGGCCAGAGGCCTGCCACCTTGCAGTCGCACCTTTCAGGTCGGCCTGGACACAGCAGTGGGGATGTGCTGGCCTCGTGAGGACACTGGGGGGACTTCACGCAGAGCAGGGCCTGGAAGACACGCGCTGGTGCCCTCTGTTCAGGCTGTGCTAGTCTCTCTGCTCTGACTGCCCAGCGCTGCAGGGAACCTGCGCGATTTTCTGCCAGAAAACAAAAAACCAGTGAGGACCAGAAGGAAAGTAACCCCAGTTGTAGTGTGTGGAAGGTATTGGTGTTTTAGATTTTGGTTTGTCGAAATTGCTCACGGGTTTGGTTGCCTGTCTAAAGTTCCCGCACCTTAATCAAGTGGCATTAATGTCAACAGAAAACACGCAATCGGCCAGAAGACAGCACAGTTTAGGAAATATAATACCTTAAGTGCATCACTGTTTTAAAATGCTGTTTTTGCTGAGGAATGGGGTAACCACCACCGGACATTCCACTCTGCTTCAGGGATCCAGTCTGAGAGCTGCAGTTCTGACCATAATTTGACTAATCTGCTCACACTCAGCCTTTGTGACACCTTGAAGTGGCCTTTACTACTCAGAAGGAAATCTTTACTGTTTTCCTCTCAGAAATAAATATTACAACTCTTCATGCCATGGCCTGTGCTCAGATCGGGCTCCCTTCTCTGATGAGCTGCAGGAGAAACGGGGTCGGGAATGGGACAGGGACACTGGAGCACAGGGCCCCAGGCCCGCGAGGCCGCAGCCTGGAGCCCGCAGCGCGCACCGCAGGGCACTGCAAGAGCTGGGATCTTCCTCCATCCTGAGGTGCAGAGGGAATCATTTTCCAGGCTGAGGTCACGTTTGAAGGAGAGAGTAGGGGCCAACATCTCGGACCCATGAGGTATTTGGCGAAGGAGCTTGCTTTGTTTCAAAAAACTGTCTTGCTTTATAAATTCAGCTTTCTTGGATGTTTTTAAAAGCAGTTACAAGTTAAGCCACATTCTTCTGCATAGCTGGAGAGCCTGGCCTGCAGGAGGCGATTGGTGGAGGTTTGTGGGTTGAACTAGTGGTGGTGTTGGGGTCCCCTGGCTGCAGCAGAGGTGGGTGCAGAAGTCTGTGCTGTCCCTAGCCTCCAGAGCAGCTCACAGGACAGCTGAGATGTCCCCGCCAGTGCTCACAGGAGGGTCATTCTCACTGCAGTATTTGGGCTCTTTGGGGCACATGCTCTGCCTTTAAATCCATCTTCCAGGTATTACATTTGGATTCCAGATATTTGCTTGCTTCATTTTATGTGCCTGGAGTTTAGGAATTCAGGGAGACTTAGACATAGCCCCACTAGGAAGTCAACAGGTAGCAAAGAAAATGTCAGGCACACACACATACATGTACTTGTACACATTCATGCGTATGTATGTGCATCTCTATCTGTATGCATGTAAACATAGGCGTGTATATAGACATTTGGGAGAGTAGTGTCCTGAGGTAAGGAGACAGTTTGTGAGTTTGTGAGTGTGATGTCCATGTTAGAGTTGGAATCTGTGGTCCATAAGAGCCCAGGCTGGAGAAAGCCAAAGGAATAACGTCGAAGGCCGAGGCTGTATCAGAGTCGAGGTGACCTCCCTAAGCAGTGGTTCCAGTCCTCAATTAGGACCAGACTAGTGAGAGAGCAGCTCAGTGTGTGCGTGGAGGTGTGAGGAGGGCGAGACAGGGGCTGCACAGATGAGAAGGCACAGAGCTTGCATCTGTGACCCGGGAGGGTGAGGGCTATGCTGGGTCTCCGTGCAGGCTGCACAAAGGTCTGGCTGCAGCTTCATCCAAACGGGGGCCCACAGAACTTTTGCTGGGTTTGGGACTCGGCACACACCCTGGGGAGCAAGGGGCTGCTGTGCCCAAGGACTTCGCAGCTTGCCTGGCTGCCTTTCAGATCCATGGTTCACAGCGGACATGTGGAAGTGATTAGAACGCTATGGTGCTTGCGAGAAACGTAGACTTCAGTGGCATGAAAGGAAAACATTCAAGTGTTTGTAAATGGATCGCGCCCATCACTGACTGGTGTGCTTGGTGGACCCCCTGAGCAACCGCTAGACACTGCATCTGGAGAGGGCACCCTGTCTGCTGGGCCTGCTTCCTTATCCCTCATGCAGGGGATGTTCCTTGATTGCACCTGATACCTGTCCTGGTTTCCTTTCTAAGACAAGGCCTCCTCCCACTGACTGTTATCAGAAATGGGTTAGAGGTTCCCTAAGCTGAGGGCTCCACAAAACTTCCAGGAGGAAGGTGTGTGCGTGTGCAAGTGTGTGTGTGTGTGTGTGTGTGTGTACAAGGGTATGCGGTGAAAGCATCAAGAACCCTTCTAGAAGGCTTATTAGTTTCTCAGTCCTGACAAGTGATTAATCTCACGGAATCTTAGATCGTTCATTCATAAATAGAAAGGTGCATGTCTGGCAAGATTATTTCGAGGGCCACCCACAGGAACAAACAGGTCGGTGCAATGCTTGGTGCATATTAAGTACCTATTATTCTTGTTATCTGGGGTGCACACTAGTGTAAGATGAGTACATTCAGGAGCAGTTCAAGCAGACCTAAGATCTTTTGGGGGGGCACGCAGACCCTCACACTGCTGTCCACAGTGCTGAACCATCCCTGCTTGGGGCTTGCTTGTCGCTCCTAAGAGCAGGCTACTGCCAACTGCTGTCCACGCTTCCCAGGGAACCCTGAGCCAGGAACGTTGAATGAAGTGACCAAGGTGGAAGCGAAGCAAGCCAGCAGAAAAATGTGGGTGTAGCTGAGAAATCCCTAGGGAGACAAAAAAGAGATGCTTTAGTCTCTTTTAGGTATTTATGTTATGGAAGAATAAGTCCAAACTTACATAACCGAAATAACTGGTAGGAGCTCAGGGTGGGTTATGGGATGCTGAACTGGTCAGGAAAGGATCAGGACAGTCAGAAAGACCTAGAGACGTGGGCATGAAGTGAGGAATCCTCCAATGGGTTAAAACTATTTTAAAAATAAACACAAATAAAATTCTTGTCTTATGAGAGAATAAAACATTAAACTATCTTAAAGTCAAAAAATTATTTTAGTACATATTTTAAAATTTGGTTCAATAAAATATTTGTAACTTTTATCTCATCACAGAATAAATAAACCTATTCTTTACAGTCTGTGGCTAATTTCGTGTTGTACTGAGTATTCAAACACATTTCTGACTGTAATGCTCTGCGTATGTGTGAGCATGGACATTTTGAGGGGGGACATCTTCTCACAGGCCTGTCCTGGGTGTCTTGGTGATGATTTGGCCGATGGCTTCCTCTGGGTCTTCTTCCCGCTTTGCCCTCTCCTCCTCCTCACATGTTCTTAGCCCATCCATCTCCTCACCGTCCGCCCACCCACCCACCCAATAATCGGGCATGCAGTGCATCGTATTACGTGCCATGGCGCTCTGTGCTATGCTTTGCACCCTAAGCGTTCCTTGCCTAGTCTCCTCAGTCAGGGAGAGCTCTGTTCCCCGTCCCAGGCCATCCGCAGGCTGCAGGGTCTGCTCATTTTCAACGCTTCCAAGCACTCACTGCAGATGCGGTTCCAGGTAGTGGGATTATAACGATAAACACTGCCTGCTAGTCCTGAGAGCAGGCTGGCTCCCTGTGTACCCCCAGGCCCTCTGCAGTTTATTGTCAATGAAACCAGAGGTTCTTCTTGCTTTATTAGTACATGTCTGTGGTACACGGTGAACACTTTCTCTGTGGGAGTTGGGCCATGCACGTGACACTCCCTCATTCTTTTCACACCTCTCCCCCTTGTCCCACATCTCTCTCTGTTTCTTAGTCCCTTTCTGGTTTGCCCAAGATTTCTCTATTATTTATATTATATTTATATTTTTGCTCTTTGGTTTATTTATACTTTGAGATTTTCATGTGAGAGAAACCATACAATTTTTGAGCTCGTGTGTTTGATTTATTTCACTTCACACTGGAAATCATGTCATGTCTTTTCTTTGCTCGCAATTCTCTGACCACTCCCATTTATTTGGGGAGTAGCGGTGGAGGAAAGGAGAAGTGTTACACTCTTCCAACGCATTTGGAGATAGGGCCCATTGAAACTGCTGATAGACTAGGTGAAGGGTGTAAAAGAAAAAGAGGAGCCAATAAAATCTTCATGGTTTCTCCTTAGCAACCAAAAAAGCAAGTTGCCAATTGTTGAGTTGGAGGAGACGGAGATTTACAGGTGAAAATTCCAAATCTGATGTTGGACAGGACATATTTCCAGGGCTGGTATAGTATATAAATGGAGACACCGAGCAAGCAGTTGTGTATAGAAATTGAGTACAGTTTGGAAATACACATTTCGGAATCATTAGTCCATAAAATGCACCTACAACCACAAGTCAGCAGAAGATTGCCAGTCCCCAGAGAACAGAAGTTCACCGGCCTGCTTTGGAGAACTCACCGTTTAGAAGCTGGGAAATGAGGAGAGATTTGTAAAGGTAGATGAGTGGGAAAAGGTGATTAATTTGGAGGAGAAACAAGTGATTTTGTCAAAGGAAAATGCATTTGAATAAGGAGGCAAGGACTAAGGCTAAAAAATGACCTCTGGAAATCATAAGAGGTCTTGAGCATAAGAGGTCTTATATGATAAGAGTGAAATAAAAATCCTAGGTTATGTTCAGAAGAGAATTAAAAAGCTGAAAATAAAATAGTAATGATATCACTTGCGGTGACATATTATGATTTGCAAAGGGCTGGCTGTGAGCACATCGTGAGTATTTTTGTTATTGCTACATTGTCCTCACACAAAAGTGTTTTCCAAATACTGCACTTGCTTAAAGAGGACTTGACACTGAGGTGTGTTCTCTCTCCAAACCAGCTAGGGGCCAGGTGGTGGTGCTGGCCTGTAACCCTGCAGTCTGGGAGGCCAAGGCAGAAGGGTAGCAGACGCAAGCCCAACCTGAATGCCTTAGTAAAACCTGCTCTCAAAATGGATAACATTAACTATAATAAGAAAGAGGACTGGAGATGTAGCTCAGTGCACAAAACAAATAAATGGAAAACAAATTTTAAAAAATGAACTAGAAAGGTATTGAGTCAGCCAACAGCTGCGTTTTCCTAGCTTCTCTAGAAGCCGCTTGGGCTTCCTAGAGCAATAACGGTAAGAACTAATAACAGCAAGTGAAGTTCTCATTTTGCATTTAATAATCACAACTCGAAGCTTCTATCACTGTTGTTTCTATCTTACAAACTCAGTAGCTTAGGGACCGAGCTGTCGTCCTTCAGAATATTTGGCAAGACCCTGACTCATATCGAGTTTTTCAGGTGGGCGTTTGTCAGGCCCCTGCTGAAGGGCAATGCTGCGTCACGTTTTCCGAAGCGACGCAGGGCTGGGACACAGGGTGCCTGCGTGGAGTGGGGCTGGCTCTTCATTTTTCACATCTCTGAGACTCTAGGTGTGGCTATAAGGCCCTGACCAAAGTGTGCAAGGCTTTAGGGGGCTGCGAGACGGCCTGCTGTCCCCTGCCTGGTCCACCTCCTCGGGGTCCTGCAGAGGTGTGGGCTGTGGGTCTGTGTCCTTCAGAGGGAAGCAAGGTGAAGAGCAAGGTCACTATCATTCCTGCTAAATCTTAAGGCCTTAGCTTTCAGAAACATTTCAGAAATGTTTCCTAAACATTTACAAGAAACAAGAGGTATTTTGATAGGCCTATAAAGCTTAGTCAGTTTTCACGAATGCTGAGTTACTGGTTTACTGTACCAGTAGGAATTACATGCTATGCTATAAAGGCAAAGGCCAAAATAGTTCAGGAGAGCCAAGGCGCGGGTTAGACTGCAGAGCGCTGCACAGTCTGTGGCCTGCTCTGCTAGAAACAGTCGGGCTCTCAAGTTTCCTTTTTTAAAAAAGGAGCCTGCATGGGCAACTTGGAGAAGGCTGGACTCACTTACCACAGCCCTGGGAAAGTTTCCTCAAGTTGCAGAGGACGTGTTGAGAGGAGCGGGGACCGGGTTCGAGCTGACTGTGTCTCCCTCCTCTCTGCAAGTGAAGGCTGCTCAGAGCTGTTAACATGTGGGCAGGTAGTAGGCAGAGATAATCTTCTACATATACATGCAATTAAAAGCATCAAGGAGATATAGAAGTGCAATTTGATTTTGGTTTTCCATTATGTACTTTTAAAGGGATTTTCAGCAGCTATTAGATGCTTGTTATAAATATGATGAAATAAAACTTCTATTGCCATTAATTTGCCCTTGTCCTTTTCATCCTTCCTTATTTCTCTACTGCCTTATTATTTGTTTATTTTTGATACAAGTATTCTGTCCTTTTAGATTTATTTCCCCTACTCTTAACGTTAAAGGTGGTGGGAGATTTTCCCCAGACTTGCAAATATCTTTGAGCACAACTATATTAAAGGTCTCAGTACTGGCCAGACATGTTTCCCAGTGGCCTTACTGATTATTGGAAGCCTTTCATACGGGTTTTCCCATTTTTTGTGTTTCTCCTCTTCTCAGTTCCTGCTGAGGAGATGCACATGACCCAGACAGGGACTCGGGGGAGAGTCAGGGAACCCGGGTTTGAATTTATTCTCTGCCACTTTTTAGGTGTCTCACGTGGGGCGTTAACTTCATCTTTCTGAGCATCTGTTCACTTATCTGTGTAGTAAGGGCAACGGTATCTAACTCATGTATTTGTGTGATTAAGAGAGACAGAGTCGATAGACAAAGGGTTTATTGTAGATTGTAGCGTTCTGCAGCCATAGCAGGCCTAACAGTTTAGCTGAAAAAACGGCCTCTGGTTGGCAGCGGGCTTCTCCCGGGCCCAGGCTCCTCTAAGTGGTGCAATAGTTAGTTAGGCCACCGTTTAACCGCGTCTCCCTGGACTTCTGTCTGGATTCCGAGTGGCCTCGGAAAGAAGTTGGGGGAGGCGCGGGCTGCACGCGGCCCTCAGGCCTGGTGGTCCGTGGGACGGTGAGGAGGACGAGGCGCCCCGTGCTCCGGGCATCTCGGCGAGGGTGCCGGGCTCTGCCGGGCGGGACGGGCAGGGCAGAGCCGAGGCTCCGCTGGGCTCAGGTGCGAGTTCCTGCCTGGAGCTGCCCACTCTGGGCTCCAGGACCACAGCCGGATTCGAGACTGAAGCCGGGGCCGAGGCCGCAGTCGCGTCTGCTGGGGAGGAGCGCAGCCCAGGCCTGCAGGCTGCAGCAGGGCGCTGTGGGTGTGAGCGGAGAAGACCTAAGGCCCTCCTCCCTGCGCGGGTATCGCCTTCGCCTCTGGATTTTATAAAGAACTCGATCCTCTGCCTGGATGGAGCCAAGTAACCTGGCGTCTCGGCGGAGGCCGGCTCGGCCGTGCAAGTCCCGCAGCGACGTCTGGTTTTGATGTGCTGCTGACGGATGCGACCGGCTCGCGGAGTGGGATCGCTTTTGCCAGCTTGGGAGAAAGGTCATGTTTTTAATTTAACTTAATTTCCTACACCAAAGAGAATTTTCAATAGGATATTCGACTTTTGCACCTTTAATGAGACCAGATGCTCTGGGGCCTACAGCAATGAAGAGAAAACAGATTTTCTGGTTTACACTTCTGCGCTGTGCGTTTTCTAAATTGAACATGGGCACTTCCTGAAGCGGCTGATGGCTCCTTCGGGGCTTCTTTCTCTCTCTACCTTTTCCTCCCTTCCTTCCTCTCTCCCTCCTTGTTTTCTTCCTCTCTCTCTTCCTTTCTTGTTCCTTCTCTCTTTTCTTCCCTCGTTTCTTCTTTTTCCTGTTGGTGTTATCTTTGGGCACTTTCAGACTAAGAATGTACTTACAGATTTATAAGGGTATATTTAATTTCCACTTTATAGGTAGTGATGTGAGATTTGTTGGGGTTACATGCGAAGTTTGGTACACGTTGTGTAGTACGACTCTAGGCCAAAGAATATAGCAGTTATCAGCTCTGAGTGATGTTAGATCATGTGAGTTCAAGTCCGTGTTTGGCCATTTACTGGGAGGGGTACCCTGGAAAAATTAGTTAGCTTTTTAATTACTAGTCTGTGTTTGTTGCCCTAAGATTACAGATTTATTCTTAATGATGACAAGTATTTGTATAAAAGGGATAATTAAAAACAGCTCGTAAACATCTATCACATCTGAGTTTGTATCCACCCTCAGATTCACAGGTTGAAATTAACCCAAGGTGATGGCCTTGGGAGGTGGAGCATTGGCGAGATGATTATGCCCTAAGAGTGAACCTTCCTCCAGAACAGTTGGGTGTCTTCACAGAAGAGCCTCCACAGAGGTAGCGTGTGTCTTCTGGGCCGCACCAGAAACTGTCCATGTTGGCATTCTGAGCTTGGATTTTCCAGCTTTGAGAACTGGGAAAAATAAATTTCCATTAGTTGTAAGACACCCAGACAGCGCTATATGATGACAGCAGCCTGAAAGACCACTGAAGCGTCCTCTGCAGAGATTTCTCTAAGATGGAGGCCTGGGGACGGAATGTTCAGAATCAGGTATCGTTATCTTTATGCCCAACGGCATTCAAAATTTATTGTAAACTATTTGTTTTCTGACTGGTAGACTGGATTGTTTCTATTTCTCCATTTTATCACCATCTCTTGGTATTATCAGATTTCAAATTTTTGTCACTGTAGAGTGCGTTGCTGTTTTAACTAGCAAACTTCAATTCCCATGAAACTGAGCAACTTTATATACATGGGCAAATCTAATCATTTGCATTTTCTCTTAAAGTGATTTTTTAATTAATTTTTTTGCCTAACTCTCCTGAAAGGCACTTTCTGCACTTCTTAAATGAGAGATTCTGTCAGCAGCTGTCTAGTGACCCTTTCGGCCTTATACACTGTGATTCAAAGCTTGATATTTTGATGCTACCAATGCTATGCTTTCACATTTATATTTCTTTTTTCAAAACATGCTTCTATGCCTCAAGGGTTGATACTGGCTCAAGGCCCTGGCCCTTTGGCCTGTGTACAAGGACAGTATAGAAAAGTCTTTCCAAGAATAACCCAAGAGAATTCTCTGACTTTAGTTGATTATTTAAAAATCCCCTTTGACAATGAAAAATAAGATCTCATTTTTTCCTCTTTAATAGTCCTTCAAATATTTCTAGGTTGAGCACATATTTATGACAAGCCAGAATCCAGATTTCTCAACTAAAGTCACATGAGGGTGTCTCTCTTCGGTCTACTATTTCTCCCTAGTGGTGAAATCAAGAAACCAAGTGCCAAGCCTACGAGATAAATCCTTCCTGTGTTTATAAGCTAATACTTGCTCACAGCTTCATTTCAGACCGTTTCTCAGATGCTTTGTTTTCACTCTGTTTCAAACTCATAATTTCTTTCAAATCAATGGTTACAAAAGCAACAACAAATCAAAGCAAAACAAAAGTTCTCCAAAGCAGTGAAGCAATCGCCCCACAATACAAGGAACCTAACTTCTATAAACGCAACAGATACGATCATATCTGATACTATTCGTTAGAGCAGGGGCCCACATAGGTGTAACTAAAAGCGCTTGCATAACTTCCAGTGTCCGTTCCACTTTAGTACTTTATCTTTTACTAGGTCAGGAATCCCTGGACTAAGGAGGAAAAGCATGGTACCACGGGAAATGAGATGGTTCACGAGTTTGGCCCCTAAGTGACTGCAGTAGTGCTCCAGTAATGCACAGCTTGTTATTCAATCTTCAGTGACTATCCGGAGAAACTTGCAGCAGGGACGGCATGAGATTTTGATTCTGAGTGGGGAAGGTTATAAAAATCTCCAGAAGCACTTTGTGTCTGTGAAGGTTCCATCTTGCTTTGGAGAGGACCAAGAGATGGAAGTTCTTGCCTCTGTCTCTGGCTGCCTCAAAAGCCCCCAAAAAACCAAAAACAAAAAGCAAAAACCAGAGCCAGTTCAAAACATTGGGCTCACTTCTCCGAGACCGAGTCTTCGAGCTCTCTTTTAAAGGACTCGTAGGCGTGTGCTGAGGGTACCCCACCGGCAGGCAGAGGAGTGAAGCCAGGGGTTCTGGGAACCGCAGGCCTCGGCAGCAGCCTCTTCCGTTCTGCAGCGCTAACCCCGGTAGAGCTGCCATGGCAGGGAGTAAGTGCAGGAGGTTGGGAGACGGCGCACCAGGAGGGATGAGGAGCACACACAGGCTTCTTCAGCTTCACGGTAGAAAACTCTGGGGGTTCTGTTGCACCCTCTCCAGTCTGAAAATAGAAGAGTCTTGTGGCCCAGTGTCTTCCTCAACCAGAGCAGACACCTGTCACTCTACCAGGCATTTTGTCTCCAGGTTAAATATCATTTTAACACAAGGTCCCAACATTTAGGAGTAGGAAAAAGAGGAAACCTTTGACATAGCAGGGGAGTCGCTGTGGTCCTGGGACATTTGTATGAATGGGGGCAAATGGCTCGATGGTCCTGTGCTGTGCACATTCATTATCTGAGCACCCAAGCCCAGGCTTCGTTTCTCTTTAATTGTCTTTACATGACAACAAATGTTACCAGGCACGATGAGATGAAAGAGAACATTCTCATGCGTCGTCTCCAGGGTTTCCCCAGGTGGCCCCTTTGCTATCTTGTACTATGGTCTCATCTACTGGTGTCTAATCCACCTCCATCTTCAAATGCTCATGACTCTGCACCGGGCAGCACTACCAGTCCATTCTCATGGCTTAGCTCTCCTGGGCCCCTGGAAAGTCAAACTGGATTGCTCTGGGAAACTTACTGTTTGGAATTGTGATTTTGTTTTGTCCACGTTTTATTTTACTTATTTATGTTTTGGCTTTTTGTGAGACATGCTCTTACGTTGCAGTTCAGACTGACTTTGAACGCACTGTGTAGCCCAGGCTGGCCTTGACCTCCTGGTGTTTCTTCTGCTCAGCCTCCTGTGTGCGGGGATTGTAGGTGTGCACTGCCACCTGGGCATGTCAGCATTGGAGACCAATGCTTCTGCAGTTTTAGTGTGCAGCCCCTGCAGAGCTTTTGGGGACACCGTGGCCTAGGCCCTGTTCCTGCATGGTGAGTCTAGGTGACACTAATGCACTTAGAACCAGGACCTTAATTTGGTTAGTGCTGTTGTAGAAGGAACTTTTAAAATTAGTAGAAACTGTGCCCTGAATCAAGGCTAGCAGATCGCTGTAGCTGCTGGTTTCAAACAGGAGCCTAAAGAGAATTCTTTCTGTGGTCTGTTGGCCATTTCAGAACTTTGGAAATGTAATGGTCAATTCATCAGAAAGAAATAGTAGGTGAGTGTGGCAGACTTTCAGCGGCTCCCAGGAGAGAGACCCTGGTGCCTCGGGACCTGCACCATGAGGTGACTCAGGGTGCCGGGAGAACAAGGAGCTCCTTCCCTCTCTGGGGGGTGGCTGTGAGCTTGCCCGCGCAGGCTGAGAATCAATCAAATATCTCATGTCGTCCTGTCCCCTGTCCCGTGCCCCTCTCCCCTGCTTAGCAAGTGGGAGCCAGTGAACTAGACATCTTGTGAAAAGATTGGCTAGGTTATTTAGTATGAACTTTCTGTATACAAAGATATGGGCAACCATTTGGAAGAAAACAAGAGACAATATGACAGAGTGAAGATCTCTGGTTGTTTAGCTTTGAAATTTATGCTTTCTTATGTCCTGTTGTGTTCTACTTTGTTGTGTTTAATTTTGCCCCCTTTAAAATAAAAATAAAAAAATTTAAAAAAATTAATAGAAACTGTTTCCATGTTTAGTATAATACATGGCTTTTAAAACTGTTGTCTTGCAGTTTCAAACTAAATAATACATTTTCTTATCCAAATTGCTTTATACCATTGGTAATTTCCCACTCATTTGGCTTTGTGAGTAGATCTAGTCCGAGTTTATCTGCAGCAGAATCAGCTCACGGCACGCTGAGGAAGCAGAGGTGAACTGAACAGCGAGGAAGGGAAGAGCCAGTGGTTGGAGGAAGCCTGTGGCACTTGGGGTTCGAGGATGAGCCTGTGCACCACCCCCAATGCCATGGCCCATCCTGACCCTGGAAGTGCGACGTCCCTTGCTGCTTGCTGTGGTGGCTCCTGGGCAGCCTCTGGACCACCCTGCCCTAGGCCAGGGAGTGGGAAGCCCTGAGAACACCAAGCACTGTAAATCCTCACAGCAGTGCACCACAGAACTGTCAGGCACAGATGTTTCTGTAATTGAGATGCCCTGGGAACATTTTCCAGCCTCCAGGCACCATGGCCTGTGCCCCGTTCTCACCTGGGTACCTCACGGGTGGGCAAGGCTCACCGGAGGGGGCTGTAATGGTAACCAGGTGGCAGTGTGTGCCTGTCTTAAAGGAACTGAGTGATGTTCATGTCCTAGGCCCTGTCCTTCCTGTCCGTCTGTCCCAGCTCATTCCTGGGGAGCTGGCTTTGGTGACGATGTCCCCCACTCCATCAGAACAGAGACGCTTCTTAGCTCCTTGCCCAGAAGGGCAAAAGAATCTCGTGTCTGCTGCTGGGCACAACTGCACCTTCCAGCTGCTCTTTGGTAGGCTGGAGGAAAGGGCTTCAGTGACGTGAAAGACTGTAACTTTTCCTGTGACCTCTGTGTGATCAGGGTCATACCATCACTATGAAGTTCACAGAAGGACTGGACAATGCCAAATGGAATTTTCTTTTAGGGTACAGTATTCCTGCCTTTGGTTGGAGGTGGCTCTCTTTGCTGCAGGGCTCTTTCGGTTGTGGAATGCCAGGGCAACTGTGACTGGCACAGGGGATCCACTTGCCAGTGTTTGAGATGCACACCGAGAACCTGACAGAGGTGCAGTGACCTTGGAGCCCTTGTCAGGGGTGTTCCTCGCTGGCGGACTAACCTGTGAGTGCTGCGGACCGAGGATGAGGGGTGTAGAACAGGAGGAGGCACAGGGCAGTGGCTCCTGTCTAGTCCTGGGGACACCGGATGAGCGACTCTGCTGTTTGCAATGTCTGTGCTGTGCACAGTGCATCCCCTTCCACTTCTTTTCCCCGAGACATTTGCTGAACACAGGCTGCAGAAAGACTGGTTTGCATAAACCTTAGCGTAACTTTCACACCTCATCTGCGTTACCTACGTGTCGGTGCACTGTGAGACCCACAGGTATCCACAAATCTGAGAGATCAGGAGGCGGGGTCCTCTCGGCTCAGTTGTAGCTTCTGCATAGAACATGTGCCATGTTAAAATAGGGTTGGGTTTTTCTTGGTTCCCATTATTTACCATGTAGTTACTTAAACAATATTGAACTTTTTGGATCTAAAATTTCCATACAGAAAAAGATCCTCTGGTAATATATTTGCTGTAACTCTATTAGTTTGTAAGGGAAAATCAAAAGAAGCTTTCATAGAAAAAAATTCCAGATATGCTATTAGAAGTAGTAAGTACAAAAGAGTTTGCTGGATCCCCGATCATATTATATTTAATATTATTTTCATCATCAGCAGTATCAACCATCAGCTAAAAGCTATAAGCTAAGAAGATAACTTTTATAAGGTCAGTAAAACTTATTTAAGAGTTGTTTTAACAATAAAAAGATTTACATGAAGAAAACAGCATTCTATGAGTGTATGTGAAAGATGATTTACTTAAATGAAGAGAGACATTTCTTGTTCTTGGATGGAATGCCAATATTTCAAGTCATTTTTGCCAAGCATTTTTTCAATATCTTTTATCAGTTGAAAAGCATACAAATATTTAAAAATACAACAAGTATAAAGTAAAAATAAAACATATTAAATGGAAAAATGTACAAACAGATTCACTAGTCCGGCACTGACTCAATATGCTGAACCTGTATTAATTTGACATTGCTCAGTTTGTGCTGCAAAGCAAACAAGGCTCCAGTGATCATAGGGTGATAGAAAAGGCACTTGGCTTACAGGAGCTAACAGTTCTAAAGACGTATTTTACTAAGTAAAGCTCTGCATAAGGGAAAAACATGAAACTGAAGAGCAAATCATAAATTTACAAGTATTACTGAAAGTTTCAAACTATTTCTCTCAGTAACTGACCACTAAAGATGCAGAAATATCAGTAATGGTACAGTAGCAACATCTTGCCTCAACTGGAGCATCACCCCATCTGCAAAGCTGCAGAGCATGCCGTCCTCCCAAGTCACGAGGAGTGCTCACCAGGCAGAACGTGCTCCCACAGCACCAACAGCACATGGCCAGGGGGGCAGCAGTGCTGCCAGGCACGCTCTCACGATCCTGGAGTGAAACTCAAGCCAACAGCAGAAACAGACGTAGGTTATGATAACCGTTTGTCTTTTTTCTATTATTTATCTTTTATGTCATGTTTCATTGATATATTAAGGGCTTCCTATAAGAGACACCACGCAGTGTTTAAGCTAGTGTGTTTGATTACATCACTGACCAGCATGGTCCCCTTTCCTACAAATGACTCAAGTTGGTTGCTGTTTATGGCAGAGTAGTACTTTACGGTATATAAACACCGCATTTTCTTTACCTGTTCTTCTGCTGATGGACATGTAGGCTGTTTCCGAGGTTGAGCTATAATGAATTGTGCTGCTATAAACACGAGTATGCATACCTCATTGGTATGATGCTTCAAACTTTTGGGAAGATTCTAGAAGGGGAATAGCTAGATCTGCAAATATTAATTTATAATTCAGTACCTCTCAGAAACAGGACAGCAGGGTCCCTGCGATGAGTCCAGCTGTGCCGCTGTGGAGTTTTGAAGTTGATGCTCTGAGATGCCCCTGGTGGGTCTTTCTGTCGTGGGGGGTCAGGGAGATGACTAGAAGAGCACTTCTGGGAACAAGAGGCTTTCTTTACCTTGCAGGGACCTCACTAACATTCTTTCTCTCGGCTCTGTTTGCTCTCCACTTGCTGTCATAACTGTGTTTATGTACCACCCAACCCTTCCCATTAAAATGACAGAGAGATGGGGCCTCTAGCGAATGAATCACTCTCTAAGCATCTGTGGCACAATAATCAATTACAGTCTCATGTCACCAGGACAATGATCTCTATGAATCTGTGACCTTTACGTAAGCTTGGTACACGACCCATTAGGAGTGGGCTGGACTCCCTTTCCTGTGATACACCACTCCAACAAGCGGCAGCTCGCCTTCTCACGCTGCACTGAAGCTTTGGTCGCAGGCTGACCGAGAAGAGTGAAGGGGAACTCTGGTGCTGAATAAATGCTGCCTGGGAGGAGCTACCAGACAAAACCAGAGGCTGTGTGCTGCCAGATCTGGTGACCCAAGTGCAGGAGGATATACCACGGTGTTTGCGTGAACCTGACTTTCCACTGCAGGGCGCTGGGAAGCAGAGTTTGTTCATCCACTGCTTTTGCTTTTGTAATCACAGCTTGAAGAGACCCTCACGAAAGAGGATTTCCAGAACTGTTCCATAAAATGCCAAGAATGGAGGGATAAATGTTTTTGAAATGAGGAGGAGCATTTTGAGGGAGATTTATTTCAAAGTGTATTTTACTGTGATCATTATTTTTAAAATTTAACCATTCACTGTATATTTCAATCACACCTTACCGATTGGTTAACACTAACTCAGGGCAATTAGCATATCTATCACCAGCACCTTCAACGTTCATTATCTCTTATGGTGAACACATCTAAGATACTGTCTTTATTTTAAGATGTACAACGTTTTCATGTTAAATATGTTCACACTACTGCATCATAGAACATGAGAACTTATTTCTCCAATGTAGCCGGAACGCAGCCCCCATTTGACAACTTCCCCTCCCCTGCCCCGCCCCTGCTTGCCTGGGCTTTAGTAACCACTATTCTCCTCCTTCTACACAGCCACTGTTTCTAGACTCCACCTGTGACACACATGAGTGAGGTCATGGGCTGTCCGTCTTTCTGGGCCTGGCATCTTTCGGTGGAAATGATGTCTTTCAGGTCCATGCATGAGGCCCAAATGACAGGATGACAGGCTTTTAATGGCTGAAGAGTGTTTCCAAAAAGAAACCTTCCAGACAGGCCCTAGCACGGGCGCCTTCAATTCTTCCTTCATGTGCTCGCTTCTCTGCACTTTTGCGGGTTAACAACTCTTTCCCATGCCATCGGCTTGATTCTCTGCATTGCAAAGCAGCTGGGTGGAGAGCTATCGTTCGCAGCACCTTTTTGTTTTTGAGCTGTTATCAGAACAAGACTGAAGCGGTCAGATCCTGAGGTGGACGCACGGTGGCAACCACCATCCTCCACTTCAAATTTTCATTGTGCTGTTTTCATTGCACTTATCAGTTGTTTTTAAAGTCAGTGAGTGTTAATTCCCTAACAAAAACCGATGAAAGAATCTTTTCTGGTGTTAGAGTTCCACATGGTTTTTGTTTTCTGTTTTTAGGAATTTCTTTACTAAAACTGTGATGCACAGCGCCAATGACGGCTCTCTCGCTTCACTCCCATTCGCCACCTTGGCCTTTCCGACCCGTCTGCTTGCTCATGCCCAGTGCTCATGGCCTGACTTTGACCCCCTGAATTTGGTCAGGAATGTTGCCTGAAGAAACCCTTCTGGCTCTTTGGGACCTCGCAGGAAATTTTCAGCTCAGGAAATCCCGGTGCCTACCATTTTCCAAGGTTGAGACTCAGTTCCCCAGTCCTGTCCTATAAAAATGAACTCTTTGGAGGATGACCCTGCAGAGGACACCTGGCTGACCCAACTTGGAGACATGCAAGACTGATATCACCCTCCCTCGGTGACTGTCTGATGGGGCCATGCAGGGTCTTGGAGGCAAGCGCCCGAAGTCTGCTCCTGCTCATGCGTGACAAATCTGCACGTGTGCGGAGACTGGGCAATGGTGCCCTCTGCCCAAATGTTTTCCAGGATATTTGGATGTAAAGCTTTGCATTCCTTGAGTAAGGCAATACTGGGGTAAATACCAAGTTCCTGACTGCATCATCACTGTAGCTGGTTCCTTGTACACTTTCTATTATTTTTTGGCTTCTGATTTGAATTAAATGGAATAAACAAAGCTAAGAGGCCATTAGAGAGCACTTATGAGACGAGATCGGGAAAATTTCACTTTATAGGCAAAAACATAAAGTGTAGTATCTGCTTCTGGGGCAAAGATTTATTTCCTTTGTGGGTGATTCTCAGATTACACCTAAGAGCGCTGAAGGAGTCTATGCGTGTGGGGGAGCGCAGCATCACACTTAGAGGAGAGCCGGGGTGATTTGTGCAAATGTCCAGGGGCCCTCTGCCTTCAGGTGGGTGGGTCACAGGCTGCCTGAAAGGAAGAGGCCTGCTGTATGAAAGACCGCTGGAGACGCTGGGAGCATGTGGTTGCGCCTCGCACAGAGCACCGGGAGCCTGGAGAATGAGCGGTACCCACAGGCTGGGCGTCTAGGAGGCCCCTCAAGACAGTGGGGTTGGCCCGGAACCCCCTCCCCCACAGGTGGTGCTCTGTCTGTCTCTTGCGCCCGCACCTCACATCTCGTGTGCGAGCCGTATCTCCTCGGTGCCTCCTGCGCTTGCTGTAAGGACTGGGTTCCCTGCTGATGCTCCACTGGTGGCCAAAGCATTTACTGCAAGGAGCTGAGGAGCGTGAGGGTGATGAGCAACGCGTGGTGTTTAACCAAATGGCTCAGTTTCCTTTGCTCTACATGAGAATAAGTGGTAAAGTTTGTTCTAAAGTAAGATGATCCACACACAGTGTTCTGCTCAGTGGATGGTGCACAGTGAGTTCTCAACACGTGCACTATTCCTTACTGGTACCTTTTGGCTTCTCCTGACTTGTTTGCTGCCGGCTCCTATGGCTCTGACTCTGTATTCTCTTCTGTTTTTATATTCCTTTCTGTTGCATATTTTGTTGCCCTCTGCTTGATTTTCTTCTAATTTCTAAACAAAATTCTTCAGAGAGAGTCTGACACAGCTCCGGATTTGAGGCAGGCCTTGACCAATGTGCTGGGTCATTTTACAAGGTTTCCTGTGCATCTGTGCTCTCCTCTGGTCCAACGATCAGAGACCACTGGCAGCAGAAACTCGTATTTAGAAAGGGAGGCAGGCACTGTGTGTTGGGAAGGTGGATCTTGGTGGTGTGTTGTACATTCTTTGTCGCCTGACTTCAGGCACACACTTGTCCAGTTCAGATCCATGTGAGATGTCATATGCTGGATGGCAGGAAGACATGTGTGTGAGACTTCTCCATCAGCACATGTTTGAAAATGAAAGAATAAGTGTCCAGAAAACTGTAAAGTATATGAACTTCTGAAAACAGAGGGAGGAAATAGGCCACATTGGGCCAGGGGTGCCATAGGAGGCTGCTAGAGCAGGAAGCAGCTAAAGAAAGTGACCCCAAGGTGGGGGAATGGGTGTCCTTCAGGCAGATGGCATCAGATGAGCCAGAGCCTGTCCCCGAGTCCCAGTAAGAAGCCTGCAAGGCGAGGGGCCTCAGTACATGCAGGCAAGAGTGGATGCTCTGAGCGGTCGTGTGACCTGCTGGTCCTGGTGAGAAGGAAAGGAGTGGCTCCCCAGGTCACAAGTGTCCCCGGCATGAACAGGCACCAGAGAAGAAACAGTTGAGGCTCCTTGCACCTTGAAAGGCCCTCCAGGCTGTCCGGGTGGGGCCCTGTGTCTTCTGCAGTGTGAGGACAGTGGACGGGGATGTGCAAAGACGGGCGGCCCTTGAGCTGCTGGGAGCTGGGAGTGGGAACCAGAGGCTCAGCCACAGCCCCTGACACAGGGCGGTGCATGCCATGGGGGTTCAGCGGATTCTTCTGGCATAAGAAGGGCTGGGCTGCCAGACACTGTCCTTGTTGAGTGACTCCTGGGTGCTGTCTGGGACACCCCACCACGTTCTTCCTCCCTCTTTAGCTCCTGCTTCCTGTGGATATCAGTGGATCTCCTAAAATTCATGGTTTCCTCAGGTCACTCTGACGTCTCAAGTCCTCCAAAAGCTTTCTCAGAACAACGCCCACAGGCAGAGCTCTGGGGAGTGTGAGGAATGGAGCTGCCCCATACCTTCACGGCCGAGGTCCCAGGGTCACACAGCCACAGGTGACCCCAAAACGGTCTCCTCCTCCAGTGCCATCGCTCACCTGCTCAGGTCCTGGGAGGGAGCCTCGGGAGGTGGAGCTGTGTCTTGTGCATATGACTCCACTGACTGCTGATTTACTAGCCTCTGGCAGAGGGCTTGGCGGCCTGCTGTCTCCTCTGGCCCTCGTAAAGTGGCCTCCTCCCATAGCTCCGAGCCAGCGGTCGCCCTGCTGGCTGCCAAGGCAAAATTTATGACAAGGATTCATCAGATTAGGAGGGATGGGACATGGTCCTTCTTCTACAGTGTGCAGAATGTAGCCCAACAGCACCGCGGCCCCCGGGGCTGCTGAGTAAGTGCAATTGGTCATGCTTGGCATTTTTTGACTTGAGAAGTCACTTGGAAGTATTTTGCTTTGACAAAAATAAAACAAAACAAACAAAAAAACACCAAAAAACAAAAAAAGAAACAAAAAAAGCCCCTTTAGTGTTTTTAGAGCTGAGTATAAGGTTAACTCTGTCAGGTCCCACCTGGTCTCCAGGCTGACCCTAGTCCTGCCCTGAAGTCTAGGACGTGAAAGTGCCAAGCAGTGCCATTTCACAGTGCTTTGCTCTTTATCCGGCTGCAAAGGCAGTCCTGGGCTCTAACTCCCAGCCCCTTCCTCTTCTAAGACAGAAATAGCCTCATCCACCCCTGCAAATAATGCATCTGCTTCCTGCTTGCTGGGGGCCATGAAGTGGAAATCACAGGGACTCTCCAGTCACCCCCTTTCCCCTCCAAATTTCATTGCTCCTAGAAAGCTCTTCACACCTTGGACAGCTTTTACTTCCCCTTGCTTTTGCAACCACTGGCTTTTACTTTTGCCATCTTGGCAAAAACTCAAGCAAGAACAGTTTTGTGCCATCTGTCACAGAGCGTCCTTTCATGAGTCTGGGGACAGCCCTGGGTCCCATTGGCAAAACACACGTCCAAACGCTGCTCTTCTGTGACGCGTAGGTGTAAGCATGAGCAGGTCTCCTGCGTCCAGGCTGGCGGCTGGTGATGCACAGCTGTCAGGAGCTCCGTGCACAGAGACCAAGGCCTGTGTCGTCAGCTGGCACTGTCCAGCCGAGGGGCATGGCATAGTCCTCGGCCTCGGCACTTACAGAATGCTGAGATGTTCTGAGCTTTCTTGCCCGGCCAGGATGACTTGGCACTTCTTACAATTGGGGTCTGAGGTTTTCCTTGAAACACTCATTGTGTTGAGTACTTGGTTCCTGATGGGCTGTTGGGAAGTGGGACGGGAGTGCTGCACCTTCAGGGTACTAATGACTGAAGAGATTGTAATTCCATGATATTATTTGGAGGTGACAGAAGTAACACGTAAGACCTAGCGGAAGGTTGTGGGTCATGGAGGCGTGACCCTGGGGAATACATCTGTTCCTCAGTGCTTCCTCTCTGCTCTCACTTGCTTTCCCAATATAATTCCTGGCTGCCAGAGATACGCAGTTTTCCTCCACCAGACCTTTTGATTAACACATTTCTGTCTTGGAGTAGCTGACCATGGACTGGCACCTCTGACACCATAAACCTTCTTATGCTGTGCATATCAGGGATTTGGTCACAGCAGTGGGAAATCTGACTAGGAGCTCTCTGAACTCACCTGTGGAAACCGTGAAACCATGCCATCTAGTGTAATTGGCCTTCTGCTTTTCCTCCCCTGCGTATGTTCCCATATGTCAAACCCCTTGCCAGTGCAGGCTCCCAGGGATAGTCTGAGCAGTTCAGAATGACTCGGGGATGTCACCTCGAGTCTGGAATTTTAATTGCTGATGCAGCTCCCTTTCCTAAGGTCTTGTTCTGGTGAGTGATTTTCCAGTGATCAATAAGACTTGGAGATCACTGGAATGGCTTATTGGGAAAACATTACCTTTTAGCTTCATCTGATGTGGCTTAAAAGAAAGAAATATCTATGCTACGTTTAGAGTAACATGAATATTTTTGGGTTATAGTTACCCATTCACAGGTTTGTGTTCCCTCTTAGACTCTGAGGCTCAGGGCAGGAGACACTGCATGTTGTTTTACATACGTTTCCAGAGACGGCAGACTGCTTCTGCTGGTGAAACTGAAATGAGTGGCATCTTGTGTCCACGTGTGTTTGATGTGCTCTGTGGAGATACTATAATGGAGGAGACACAGCACCTGCTCTCATGGAGACTTTGATACAGATTCCCACCACGTGCTCAGTAAATGGTGAATTTTGAAAAGTTGCTTTTGGGGGTAGGCAGTTCTCTTAAGTAAGGGACACCTACCATCTCCCAGGCTTTTCCATGCCTCAAACAAAGGGTCAGGCTTTACCAGCAAGATGAGGCAGAGTTAGAGCAGAAGAAAGTGTACCTGTTTCTGAAGACTAGATTTGTAGGGATCATGGGTGACACCAACAGCAAAATGCTTTGTGGCACCCAGTTTTTGGGGATACCCTCTATTCCTGTGGCCCAGGCATCAATTTTTTGAGTGTTTGATCTGTGGGCAGTAAGATAAAAGTGTGACTGAACTTTCTCAAAGATCAGAAAGCCTTCCTCTGGTCATCTGCTCGTAATGTAGGGCCCTCCTTGAAAAAATCAGGCACAAGGAAAACATTTGAGTTACATAATGAGAAAAAAATCAAGGAGGGCGGCACTTTCCAGAAAATGGAGGAAGGGAAGGAGCATAAGCTCTCGAAGAAGGAAGGTATCAACTGCCCTTGCACGCCCTCTGAGGGGAAGGCTGGCAGTGCACCCGGAAGCACTTTTCTGGCTGCTCAGGGTCCGCTCTGAGCTGCAAACCACTGTGGTTCCTTGGTCCAGTTAATCCCTTCCCCTGACCCACAGAGTGGCAGGGCTAGGCTTCGGCTTCTGTTCCTCCCACCCTCTGTCCTGTACTTTGCACAGAGACACGTGTGGCCTTTTTTGGTTGATTGCCTGGTGTGTACGCTGTACTTCTCATGTGGTTCTGGTCAGACACCCCTAACCACAGAGCAGAAGGCCAGCCACTGGGCTTCATTTGAGTTTAACACAACAAAACAAAGCAACTTCAGTTTTTCTGCCCCCTTATCCTTCATTTTTCTGATTTTTTCCAGAATACCTCTAACTCACTTTTGTGGTAGCATGTAAATTTAGCTTGAGGCTGAATTCAGAAAAATATTTAGAAGCTACCTTACTTTTATAATTAAAGATGAAATGAGTCATCCAACCCCTTTCTCTGTCTACAAATAATCTGGCAGTAAAACAAATCTCTGCTATTAAGTGCTATTTATTTAATTATGATTTGCTGTAGAGCTGTTTAAGAGCAGGTCATTAGGTTAAGACCATCGTGCGGGAGCTGGGAGCAGGGCGCGCTCCGCGCTGACTTAGGTTTGCCTGCACTTTCCCTGACGCTGAGCGCACGCAGCCCTGTTTACATTACCCGTGTTCTCCAGTGCTTTTTGTTCCTCTGGAAGGAAAAAGATGCAACACAGACCAACGGTTTTCTCCCATAAGGTGGTCAGCTCAGGCAGGACAAATCGCTAAGACTTTCCCCTTGAATTAACTATCTCGTCTCCTTATCTTTTCCACTCTCCCTTACATAAGTCAGTGTTGAAGAAGCAGCAGTGATTTCTGAAGACTCAAAACCAACTTTGCAGCCTGGAGAGGGGAGAACTTGGTGAACTTAACAACAACATCGCCGGAGCCCTGGGGGTTTCCAAATGGTAGGAGCTTGCAAACGTGCAAAACCGTCTTGAAACGTTGGAACAAAGCAGAGTTTACATGCAATAAGCACAAATGTAAAGGATAGGGCAAGGCTCACCACAAAACTCCCTCTGGAGCCTTTGCTCAAATAATTTTCCCCAAATCCCTCATCTCCTTCTCATTTAGAATCCTCTTGGCCTTGTGTACTCTGGGCACATGTGAGAAGCATTACCAGAGCGAGCAAGATGGATGCGCTCCGGCCCAGCAGGACACCTCCATGGCAGGCAGCCTTATCGAGCACCAAATGGGGCTGCGTGTGCTTCCTGTTTATTTATTCCCCTCCTGTTTGGAGACTTTCCCTGATTAATTGCTCTCTAGTCATCTAGGCTGCTAACTAATGTCTCGTCTGATTAACCCGTAGTTTGGCCCTTGGTCCCGGAGGGTGGGCTGGCCATCCGCCTGGGGACTGAAGGAGGTCACCGGCCAGGGGCCTCTGGGATGCCCATTTGGGGCTGGTTTATTTGCTCTGAGTCTTGTTTGCTGTTCCTGCTTCAGCGACTGGAGACAGCTCGCCCCCATTTCCATCGACTCTAATAGGCCTGCTGAAACGGCAGTGAACACAAGATCTGAGAAATGTTTTCTTTGAAAACTTCTGGTCTGACAGACACTTTGAGCTCATATTTCACCCTGTTGCTATTGCACAACCTTCCCTGGGACTTTCGGGAGAAGCACGGTTAAGTGAGTCTTACTGGAGCGCTGCTGCTTTGTGGTTTGGGGTGGGAGTCGGGGTCCGAAGCACTGGAGGTTCTGGGGAAGGCTGTGCTGAGGCGGCCCCGCATCTTCAGGATCTAGAGACCATGCCAACGTTAACACATCCGAGGAGGGATTCAGTATCAAAGTCTCTAATATTTGGCTCCATAAACATGATACCGGTTGCAAAAACAAAGCTAAGGAGCTCATGCTGATTACTTCAATAAAAACTGTTTAATGATGAACGTTTGGGAAATGAAGTTAGCACCAGGACCAGGAGTGCTCTGGCGTCCCAGTGTTCCTGCCCCCAGCATCCCGCTGTTCAGCTGGATTGTCCACTCAGCTGAAAAGTTTGACATTGAGCAGGGCACGCCCTCAGCCCGCGGGCGGCCGGTCACTTGCCAGTAACACTCCCTCCTCCTGCAGCTGCGGCTCTGGGGCACTGAGTCGTGATGCAGTCACCAAACCCCATCTGGACAGTTCACAGGTCGCCCCAGGCTTCCCTGGGGTGGTGACCAGAGCTCCCAGAAGCCTTGCACTTGGGAAACGCATGGCTGCTTTTAGGTAGCCAGCTGAACTTTGCGTCCAGAAGCCGGGGCTCCAGAGCCGAGCACCACTGGGCTGAATCTGGAGCAGGACTGGCGGCTCTGACTGCAGCAGTAATGGTTCTGTCTCCTTAGATAGGGTTTTCTTAATGATTTTTCAGGCAACTTGATCTCATGAATGCTTCTGTACATTTCTCTCCTTTCTTGTATTTTATGGCTAGTTATTTTATGTCAAATAGAATAAGCAGAACTGTCTATAATAAAAATTTTAATTAAAAAAATCAGAGTTAAAGTTGTGTATGCAAGGCCAGAACACACTGTCAGGGGGAGGCTTTTAATGCTTAAGAAATAGATTGGCTTTTCCCTCTAGTAACCTACGTTTATGTATTTTAATTATTTTTGGTTGAAATCTTTGAGCTTACCCATATGCAACAAAAGGTACTGAATATAAATTAGCCGTTTTTATCAGCATTGATGATTGTTTGCTGTAACACAGTGAAACGTGCAGAAATTACCAAAAGACCCCTAACTATACTAGGTACGCACAGAAACATAACTATAACCGCTTCTTTTCATATTTTCAAAGTAGGGCAGTTATAATGGCTGCAGAGTGTCACAATAATGACAGATGATAATTGACACAATGTGTGTGAAAATAAATTAGGAACGATGATGCCAAATGCTGACTACGTTTTTCATGTTTCTGGTGTTTCAATTGCTTTTATGAAGGTATCTTTAGTGCTGCCCGTGGCCGATTCACTGTGTTATGCTGACAACTTAAGTGAACACTCAAGCACACAGACCAGACAGAAGGAAGCGAAGGGTTTGAGACATCTCCTGTCACTGGAGATCTTGCCTGAAGCAGCAAAAGATTGTGGAATTTAGATTCAGAGTCAAAGCTCTGGGTCCCTGGACAATGTTACTGAGCATTCTTGAGCTTGGTTTTCCTCCTCTGTGAAACAGGACAGATAATACTCATGTTAAAGTTTCATAAAGTTTGAATTTTACAGATCAGGGACCAAGGAGGATGCCAGGGCCTCTTGGGCCTTGATGTTGAGTCCTTCCTGCCTCAGGAGAATCTGTGTCTGGTGTGTCGTAATTGTGCTGTGAATATTGGGGTTACTGACCATCACAGTATTGTGGGGAAATGTACACTGTGGGCATCTGCGATGTGCACCTCTGCAGCTGCGCTGGGATCCGTGTGAGGAAGATCCACTGTGCTCTCCTAATGGATGAGTATGCTCTTGGTGTTGAGTGCTGTTTTTTAGTGCATGCTAAGAAATGTGACAGTCGGGTTTACTCTGAGAAGTCATTACACACATTTAACGTATCTTAACCAAGTTCAATCCCACTTCCCCCTCCCTTCCCTACCCTCTCCTTCCCTGTCTCCAGATGTCTCCTTTATGTCTTCCTTTCTAACAGTGAATCGATGATTCTTTTCCTTTAGAGACAAAGACAGAGAGAGTAAGTCAGGAAGACATTCCAAGCATTGGGTCAGAGTGCTTGCTTCTACATTCACACTGCCTGCCGTGGTTTGGATCTTAAGTGTCCCCTGAAAGCCACCGTGGTGAAGGCTTAGTCCCCATTGTGGCACTTAGGGGAGAAGATGGAAATGCAAGAGCTGAGGTGGAAACCTAACCACCACAGAGGTCATGGGGGTGAGCTCCTGAAGGGAAAGGTGCCCCTCATCCTTTTCTCCTTTGCTCCCAAGCCATGAGAGGAGCAGTTTTACTCCATCCTGTGCCCACCATGATGTGCTGCTTTGCTGTGAGCCTTTGCCATGGACTGGACCCCTCGAACTGAGAGTCAGAATAAGCCTTTTTATAGACCGATTACATCTTATTTGTCATAGGAACAGCAAGCTGACCAACATACTTCCTGAAGAACAACTACAGCTTGCAGGGGGCTGGAGAGAGAAGTAGGAAAGGGAGAGAAACAGTGATTTATGGAAGATGGTGAGAGAGCAGAAGAAAGAATAACTGTCTTGTCTTTTAGGGGCTCAGGGAGTTAAACTTCAAACCCTGAGTCATTTTTCTGGAGAACACGTGTGAAGAACTCACTCAACAATTGTAGTTTGTTTAACTTTATATGCATGGTATACAAAGTTAAAATAACACCTTAAATTCCTTCATGCATAGGTTTGTTTTCTCCCCCTCCAATGGTCAGAGTTTCTGAGAGAAGCTGGATGAGCAGAAGGCTGTCTGGGGCCCCAAGCCCTGTGGGAAGAGCTCATCTGGTCAGGCCGGCTCCCCGGACTGAGCGCGAGGCCAGTGGAATCGCTCCACTTGGGGGGGCGAGGGTTCACTTCGCCTCATTTCCAGGAGCTGCCTGTGTCTTCATTAACTTCTTTAACTGCAGAGCTAATTTTGGGGTGGGGCACAATGAAGGGGACCAGCCTTGGATCAGAGGCCTTGCTTCTTTTCAAGCTCTTCTACTAATTGTATTATCTGGGGGATACTACACAATTTTTTGAGGTTTTCTTCTTATTTGTCTAGTAAAACTAATAACGCCAACACCTTAGCACAGCAGGCAGAGACATAAACTAATGTGGATGTGAAAGACTTTTGCAAACACTGCAAAAGTAACCCAGATTGAAGGGCTAAGTAATTTTACACAAGCCAGTCACATTTAAGTCCTTCCAGACTTCATGTGAGCTGTAATGAACTGGGCCCAAGATGCTTTTGGAGGTCCGTGCTAATCAGGCTCTTGTTTCACAGATGACTGAGGAGGGGGACAGTAAGAGTCCACAGAGTAGTATGACACGTAGTGACCACGGAACGGGCTGGTCCAACTCCCACTAGGTGACTTCTCCTCCTTTTCGAGTGACAGCGGACCTGACACAGGATGTGTGTGACCGAGACCGATGGGCTCAGCGTCAGGCCCTGTCAGGTGGAGATGCCCACGGGAGCAGGTGGCAGGGGCTGCCTTTCCTGGCAGGCGACTAGTCCCGTCTCCCAGGAAGCACGACCCTCGAGGCTTTTCTCTCCACCTTCTCACAGGTAGTGGGGAGGATTTGCGGGTCCCTGGCACACGGGAGTGGGTAGCATCGTCACTTACAGACAGACCTGTGCCTCATGTCCCCGTCTTGGAGAAAGCAGTGTGATAATGGCACGAGAGTGACAGTGTTGCCTTTGGTGCGGTTCCTGCCCCATGAGGGTACTGTGTGCAAAGAGCGTCTCTTTCCTCAGGGGAAGGCTCTGAAGAGCAAACTGAGGCAGCACTCAGCGGGTCGCCTCTGTTGTTATCTAGGTTCGGTTCTATGGGGTGAACTGGTGTCTTGGCCCCTCCGACCTGAGAATCCAAGATTCAGGCACCCACTAGTGATGCCATTGAAGATACTTGGAAGTTTCTGGAAAGTAGAATTTTATCAGGTAGTTGGGAGCTATTGTGATTTTTAAAAATGCCACTATAAATATAAACATAAATAAACATAGCTTTAAAGGTTTTTCATTTTCACTTGTTTGTTGCTATGCAGACGTGCTGTTGATTTTTGCATATTGTCCTTACATTTGCAATTTAACGAGTTTGCTAATTAGTCATAGTAAGATTTTCTTTCTTTCTGCTATGCAAGCTCCAGGCTGGCCTCAAACTTGAGGTGATTCTCCTGCCTCAGCCTCCCAAGCACTGGGATTACAAGTGCATGCCCCCATACCTACCTGTAAACTTTTCTATAGAAGGTTATGTGCATGTCCCAACTCCCGACAAGGAATGTAACCATAATGTACTGCAAACATGTACTGATAAAAATAAAAACTAAAAAGGTTGTTTGTCAGTGAATAAATTTTTAATTCTTTTCAATACTTCTTTCTTTTCTTGACTTTTAGCACCAACTACTACAATTTGAATAGAAGTTCTGAGTGCAGATATTCCTGCATTCTTGATGCTTTTGTCATTAAGTATCTTGCTAAGGTTTTGAGGATACTCAGATTTAAGGTGCTCTTTTCTTGCTCAAGATTGCAAACTTTTTCCTCACATAAACTAGCACTGAATTTCATGAAATATATTCTCTGATCTGCTGAGATGACTATGTGTGAACTCTTTCTCCATTCGTTACCTCTAGAATATCTGCAAATCACCAACTAATAAATCCAACCTTGTATTGCTGGATATGTCATAGTGGTTCCCTATTATTGTCACTGTAGTTTTGTAAGTGTTCATCAGTAATACTGTATTTAGGATTGTCAGTGCAATTTCATGTGGAATATTGATCTAAAATTTTCCTTTCTGGAGAAGAGCTTCTTTATCAGGTCTTTGGTCTGGAGTTTTTCTGGCATTATAAAATCATCTGGGTTTTTTCTTCCACCTTTACACTCTAAATTGATTTATTCAAAATCAGTGCCATTTCATCCTTTGATCTTTGTTTGGATTTTCCGGTGAGGTCACCCTGGGCCTGAAACGTCATGTAATTGAGAATTTAATTTCTTTATATGATTAAAATAAAGGAAAAGTGGGAAGCAAGGAAGAACAGCATGGTCCTCCACTCCAGTGGCAGGTTTCTCTCCCTGAAATGTATCATGTTAGAAGAGAACGTGCGGTATAAAGTGAACTTTTAGTGTCCTCTGCTGCCTTTCTCCTTTGCATAGACATCTCACCCTTATCAATGTTGGATTGCCTTCCGGTTGATTGGGTGGTGACCGCCAGTGACCAAGGGCAAGTTACTCATCAGCACAGGCCAGGGGGTCTCACGGTGGCCTTTGGTATGAGCTGCTGGCACCCGGTGAAGGGAAAAATGTGTGCTTGCTGTTTGCAAAGGAGTTCAGCAACTTTCTGGACACCAAAAACTCACAAAACCAAACCATATTAGTATTTGAGTTTAGTCTTCAATAAGCCAGTGTCTGCTAAGGAAGTCTGGGAAATAAGTCTGTGCAGGCAGGGCTTTGGCTGGAGAGTGGCGGTGTCTGCGGTGAGTGGATTCACCCTGCAGTCATCTTGCCCTGCTCTATGGTTCTTTTCTGGAGAGTTTGAGCAGATTTACTTTATGTCTTAGGTTGTTAGATAACAAATAACAGCAGCAACAATGACAGCAAAACAAGTAGGTAAAAAGCAGGGAATTAAACCCATGCTTTTAATCACCCCATTTAAAAAGTTTAATTCAAGTTTCAAATTATAACAAAAAGGTATGCAAAGTGTTGTGCACGTTTACTTTACGTATCACAAATATCATTCCTCAGGATGAGTGAGTATCAGAGTGAGTCGTCTTGATTTTTCTCAATGATAATTTCCAGATACAGTAGTGTGTCTTTTACTTTTCTTTGTCTTTGGAAATCTTGAAACCCCGGCCATGTGCGCATGTGTGTTTACGGATATCAAAAGAGAAAGACTGGTATTGGAAGCCAGCTCTAGGCAGAGTTCACTCACAGGGTTTATTTTGTGGACTCAATAAGGTTGAGTCTTCTACTCCATCTTTCCACAAAGATTTATGATCTCCCATGTTCCAGGAAGTTTAGTTTCTGGGCCTGTACTGTTAATTAAGCTCTGGTTCCTGCAGGTTCTCACACTGGAGTGGAATCTTCTCCACTGTTGTACATGGAGAACAGAGCTTGAAAATTATTCACTACTGTGCACATTCATTCTTTATTTGGTACTGAACAATGAGATAATCCTTGTTTAAGGTTTGTGAAATTTCAATTGGAAATGCTTTTCCATCTAACATCCTGTATGCGGAGATCTTAGTTTTATGAGGAGTGGGAATTTTTCTTATGCAAATTTTCTTTGTAAATTTGGAGTCGCAGTTGAAGTGCTGAGGTTGGGGAATGTAGCGGGTGGCAGGAGGATATACACAACATCTCTGGAAGTTGCCAGAATCAACATGAACAAGATGTTCAGCATTGTAGCTTTTCAAAATTTGGATCCATAAAAGCGCTATGGTTATGTCTAGGACCAAGAGGCACCGATTTTTATTTCACTATAATGTGGATTGAGCCATTGGCAATAGAATTTATCATACCGTTTGCTTGGCAAGATAAAACAGTCTGGTTCTACTTGATTCTGCAGTGGTGCTGCCTGCAGATTGGATCTGAGCCGAATTAACTCATCTGGGGAGGGTCTGGTGGGATCGTAAGCCTTTCAGGACTTGCAACGCTAGCAAACTGTGGCAGGCGTGCCAGAGTTTTGTCACCACTGGTGTAGGGTCAGTGTGTCTTGGTAACAGTCCTGAGTCCTAGTTAGACAGCAGTAAGCTTCACATGACTCCTCTTTGATGATGGGTACTTCAGATATGGGTCACCCTAGCTAGTCCATCTGGTCATCAGCAGATGTGAGAGAGGGGAAGGTATGGGGCTTGGCTGTCCCAGTCGTATCTCCGGAGGAAAAACGCACTGCGCTACATACAATGACTTTATCTAGGTGACTTCTGAGGCTTTTGGAAAGTGAACGCAGGAAGCATGGGAGAGTAATATTTATCCAAATCTATATCCATTTGCAACCTTTTTTCCCCTTCAATGCTTGGCACCAAACCTATGTCTGCAAACCTTTTTATTTTTTATTTTGAGGCTTGGTCTTGCTAAGGGGGTAAGTTGCCCAGGCTGGGCTCACTTGTGATCGTCCTGCCTCTGCCTCCCAGGGTGTGGGGATTGCAATGACAACTTTTTAAATGAAAACAGCTTTATTGAGGTATAATTCATGTGTTATATAACCCACTCATCTAAAATGTACCATTCTGTGTGACCCATGTTCACGGAGTTGTGCAATCAATATCCCAGTCAATTTGAGAACATTTTCTTGACATAAAAAAGAAAATACCTCACCTTTTCCCCTTTCCTCACCTATCTCCCTCCCCACCTAGTGCCAGCCAATTGCTCACCCACCTTCTGCTCAGTGTATTTGTCTACTGGCCGCTTGTATTGGAGAAGGTCCACCGTCAGGGCCCATCGACAGCGCGGCCTTCACTATTTCTGAGGTAAGGTGCCTGCTGCTCCTGCTGCCAGCACTGGCTCTGTCAGGGCTGCTGCCAGCACTGGCTTCTCTGCCTGCCCTCCACACTCTGTGCAGATCAAACTGAGGAGAGGGTGAACGTCTGCCCTGGAAGCGGGCCCAGAGAGCCTGCTTCTCCAAATATTACCCATGGCTGTGGACATGCTCTTGTGTGTGTGTGTGTGCGTGCGCGTGTGTGTTTCAAGATCTCGCAGTTTCTGTAGTTGCCTTGGGTTAAGGAAATTATATTACTTACCATAACCGTATCTTGCCAAATCTTTCACAGAAAGCAAAGTAAAGCAGCATTTTAAACATCTGACTTTTCACTGAAGGCCTGATTTTTCCAGGGAGATAGG
Organism: Dolichotis patagonum; assembly: GCA_004027295.1. Classification (NCBI taxonomy): domain Eukaryota; kingdom Metazoa; phylum Chordata; class Mammalia; order Rodentia; family Caviidae; genus Dolichotis; species Dolichotis patagonum. Next base: position 34,825 of record PVJX010002984.1, on the reverse strand, counting down.
AAACAAGGGAGGTGGAATAGCTGCACCCAACTGAGACAGGTGGGGAACGAGTAGACCCCGAGGCTTATTCATTTGTGGGAGGGTTACGGGTATTTCCTGGCAGCGCAGAAGGGAATGAGAGGCTTGTGAGGAGCCGGCGTGGCCCTACTCAGTGCAGTTCACGGCCCACAGCCGGAGGCCCGGGGGGAGGGGGCAGGAGCTGCAGATGACTCGTGGAAGGGGGATCCCAGACAGGAGCTGCGCTGGCCGGGTAGGGGTAAGGGAGAGATGGTTTCTCATAACACTGGAGGCCCCTCTACCCACCCACCTACCTCCTATCATCTATCTGTCTATAACATACATGCACTTATATATTTTACCCTCATTTTTCCAAATTAAATCGTATCCTGAGCAGTAAAGATCAAAGACCCCCTGGATGAGACGTTTTCAGTGTGGGTTACCTGGTAGTTGGCTGCTGACTTTTGTCATCTGCCAGAAGCAACCTGTCCACACTCATCCTTTTGGGATCCTTTTGGGTACCTTTTGGGTATTTAAAGGTATCTTCCAGAACACTGCCCAACCTGGGCCTGGTCAAAGGTATGGGGCCCACCGAAAGGCATTTCCTAAGAATTTCAGTCGTCACACAGCAGCAGCCTCATTGGCAGCCGGTTCTATGACCTGGAACCCGGCACAAGCCGTAGGAAAGACCTGTAGGCCGTGCCTCTGCGTGTTGGGTGTGGCTCCCTGGAGGACGCAGACACTAACAGCGTCCCAGTGGGCTTCCCATCTAACTTAGCTGGGGCCACAGCTAGAGGAAAAGGCCGTATGAGGAAGGGGAGGTGAGGCATGGGCGCCAGAAGGGTCGGGCTTGTGTAGGCAGGACCAGATTGTCCTCAGGGCATCTGTGTATGGCTCAAGCACAGGTGTCATTGGTGGGCACTCGTGAGGTGTCCACCACCAGGCTCCCAGGGCGAAACTCTGCAGGTGTTTTGTCACCCTGAGGGCAGTTCTTGCCTTGAGTAAGTAGATGCCTACGGGCCTGTCTCAGTGCAGTGTTCCCACATGGGTACTACGGACACTTACCTGCTGGGATGATACCCGCCAGGCAGCGCTGGCTGGCCAACAAACCCCTCAAAGCTTGGCGGGACCATGGCAATGCAACCCTGCAGTGCACTTTACGCTCTATCGGACGGCAGTGTTCTGTTAGTTTCAGGAGGCCGGGGGTACTTTACTTTCATGTTACTGTCCTCTGTTAAGCCTCCTGGGAGAGTGAGAAGGGACCAGCAGCCGCCAGCCCACGGCGCAGATGTGTGAACTGACTCCTCTGGCTCTTCTTTCCCAACTTTCTCTGCTTCTCTGGGGCACATTATCTAGAAATTCTCAGGCGGGCGAAGGGGAAAGTCCGTCTTGTCACGAGTGGTTTCTCGAAAGATGTGTCATGCATGTGTCATGGGGAAGTTCCCACAGAGGAGCGGGCTCACGCATTGTTCTGCGGTTTCTTACTCCGAACAGACAGTGCTTGAAGTACAGTCAGCCTCCAGAGAAGCAACTGCCAAGTGACAGGGCCACCTCCGATTTCAACAAAGCCGTCCCCAGGGAAGGCACCATCCTTCCCTGTCTGCTGACCGCTGTCTTTGGAGGAGAACTGGGCCCTGTTGTGATGCAGCCACCAGCCGAGTCTGAAGCAGAAGCCTTGGGTGGAAAAGGAGCCAGAAGCAGTGTGTGGGGCTTGGGCGGGGCCTTGGGGAGTGCACGGGAGGGGCCTGGGGGTTCAGTGCACGTGGGTTGGCCTTTCTGGCGCACGTGGGAGTCTTGCAAAGATGCTTCACACCTCTCAGAGCACGAGGTGAGGCTGTGGATAGCTCTGAACAGGCAGGTGGATCTTCTGCGGCGTGTGCTGTGTACCCTAAGGGCTAGTCGGCTGCCCTGCCCTTGTTAAGTGCTTGTCGGCTGCCCTGCCCTTGTTAAGTGCTTGCTGTGCTCCAGCGGGGTGTGGAAAGCTGTGGGCACAGTGTAGGCCTGCAGCAGCGGCCAGCCCTCGGATGGGCCAGTCGGGAAGAGGGGCGCAAAACCCTGAGCCAGCAGCCCTTCCCCCTGCCCGAGCATGCGTGGCCAAGGGCGGGGCAGTGGTCTGGAAGGCTGGGAGGACCCGAATGGGCGGGGCTGAGCTGTGAAATGGTAGAGAGGAGCCCTGACCCTCCGCGTGGACAGGTGTGGGCCACGGCAGGGCTGGATGCTCCCGAGACCGGAAAAACCCTGGACGTCACCAGAAGTGAAGACTTAGCTGTGTGACTTGGGGGTCACCCGGTACCACTGTACTTCCACGACTTAGAGTCCCAGGGCCAGAGACTGCCGCTGCCTCTGCTCACCTTGATTTGCTGCTTTTGCTCTTTCCAGAGCCTTCATGGACCATTTCAATGACAGAAGGGAATTTCTTGGTGGGAGTGGAGAGTATATTTTAGGATGTAAGATTTTTTTAAAAAAGGACAACGCTGCAAGATTTTGAAATCTGACAGAGCAGGCAACATTCCCCATTCCCCATCGAGAGACTTTGCCCAATTTCTTGGACCTTTGAATACCAGAGATAAGCGCGGGTTTCTGGCCAGCGGCGGACGCCTGCGCAGGCTCAAAGTGACACCTGAGCGGGAGCTGCCAGAGGCCGTGTGGCTGCAGCCAGGTCCCTGCCCCAGGCAGCGCTGCTGCCCCTCTCCTGCAGCGGCTTCAGCAAACCCGCTTGTAAGTTCTGGCGTCAGCCGTCTTCCTGTGTGAGCTTCAGTGAGTTCGCCTCTCTGAATCTGTTCTTCCGTCCCAGGTGACTAGGGTCTGTGCTCCCTGAGGGTTTTGTGGGGCTCGGGGACTTTTGTTTCGTTGTACTATGGGCCAAAGACGGTGAGAAAATCCAGGTTCACAAGGTGAATTTAAATGAGAAGATAGACCGTCAAAGCGGTAACTGAGGTACAGTGTGAGGAATGCGGGGCCGTCTGAAGAGCAGTGTAATGATTCCGTGTGTGTGCAGCCTTCGCAGAAGGCTGAGGGGAAGGTGAGGGACAGGCAGTCAGGGAATCGGGAGGCCTTTGGAGGAGACCATTACTGGCGAGGGGAACCCGGGCCTCGGTGCGTGGTGCGTGGTGCGTGGAGGAGCAGGTGTGATCTGCCGAGGAGCAGCTCTGTCCCTGGCTCGCTTCGCTCAGCACCATGTCCTGGGGCCCGTCTGTGTGGGACTTCCTTCTTTGTCTGTTACTTGGGGATCAGAGAGCGAGGTCTGCATGGTGCTTCTGTACCCTCTCCCCTGCCGACAGGCGTGATACCTCTTTATGCAGCACTACGACTGCTGTGTCAAGTCTGCTGAGGACCCACCCGTGTCTCGCTTCCAGGACTTCTGTCCTCTTTAAAGCACGAGGAGTGCGCTGCTGAGTTGTACGTGGCTGAGTATGCACTGTGCCGTGTCAGTCCTCAGAGTCACAGAGCTGGTCTGGATAGGACCTTACCAGCCCCGTAACTGGGCAGCTTTATCCAGTGAGCAAATTACAAGTCCAAAGAGCCAGGGCACAGAGTGCTGACTTGGTGAACGTGGTTGCAGTTTCCTCAGTGTTTGTAAGCTTCCCAAATCTTTCCAGGACTTTCAAGAAAAAGATAAATTAGTTACTATTAAAGTTGGGGAAACTAACTAAGAATAGCAAAGTTGTCCTGCACATCACTGGCAGTATTTAAGACCATGGATCTTATTGTTTTCCTGTCACAGCTGGAGAACGGAGATGCTCTAATGGACAGAGGAGCCCTGGATCTTACCCTGCCGCCGCCTCCAGCTCTGTGTGTGACCCTGGAATGGTCCTTTCTCCCTGGCTGGCTGTTTCACTATTTGTAACATATGAGGCTGATTTTGACTCCTGAAATTCTAGGACTTGTTTTTAGCTCTGAAATTCTGGGACTAAGATCAAAGCAGGTTGATTGCTAATTGATGTGCTTCATAGGTGGCATTGTTCAAAAAAGGACTGAGGTAGTTAACAGGACTGAAATGCACTGAAACCGTGATGTTAAAATTCACGACAGAATTAAAGATAATAAGCAGCAGTGGAGGAGAGACGCTCCAGGAGAAGGACCGAGCTAGCCTTTGTGTGGCATCACTACTGCCACGTCAACACTCAGTGCTGGGTTTGGGGTGCTACACTCTCAGAAGTGGCAGCCAAGAGAGACGCTGGAGACCAGAGGCACCCACGTGTCCCAGATTCCTTTCTCCCTTGGGACGTTCTGCTGGCTAGAACATCCTGCTTCCTGCTATGGAATGGACTGGAGACCATCTTTGTAACCCACAGGGTTAGTGAGCCCACAGCATCCTGACTGCTGTGACAAGAGCAGATTTTGCAGCTGGACCGGAAGTGGAGCCCCAGGTCTTTCTCCCTGCAGCACGTCACCTCCTCCAATGACAGTGACTCTTCCCTGTACGCTTAAGACAGGAGTTTTTCATGGAGACAGCTGTGCCCTAAGTAGCAGGTGTCGTTAACACATGTGGTGAATGTCTAAGCTTAAAAAGTGGATTTCAGTAAAAGGTGTTGCCCTCAGCCTCCCTGCAAGCCCCGCCCTGCCTTAGAAAACACCATCATTCCCATGCATCATTCTCGCCAGTCTGGCGTAGCTCTGGGAACCCGGGTTGGTGTTTTTGGTTGCAGTGTGACAGCCGCCTCAGCAGCGTCAGTGCCCAGAATCAACCCAAAATGCTTACCTTTCCCGACGGCTCCCGCTGTGGGGAGGAACCAGAAGTCAGGCAGGGCCAGAGGCCTTCAGCGAGGGGGGTGAGGACGCACCAGAAGGTTTCGCAAGCCTGGCCGAGCACTCGGGAGCAGAAGGCATTGCACTTTTGACCAACCCTTATGAGGATACTCATGAAAGGGAATTTCTAGAACTGCTCCAGAAAGCAGCAAGATGGAGGGGGTAATTGTGCCTGAAGTGAGAGGGAATATTTTTGAGGGGAATTATTGGTAATTAATCTTTTACTATAGTAAATCATTTTAGTTAAACATCCTCCATGTATTTTGATCACCGCTGGCATGGTTAGTTTTGATACTCTGAATTTCCTGCAGAGGAGGCAGGAAAAGTGCCAGTATCGCTATAGTATATCTGAGCAGACAAGCCCAGAAATACTGACTGTTTTGCCTAAGAGCACACTGCTACAGTGGTTCCTGCAGTCCTAGCCTGCAGCCCGGTTTGTGGAGGCTGGAGGGTCTCTGCTGGCCTGCTGCTGCCGCGGTGTCCATGGCCGCTTGTCAGATGAGGTCCGAGTGGCTCACTCCGCGTAGCTCAGCTTGCGTGGGCCGGGAGCAGTTCTGGAGACAGGTGAGGTGGAAGCCCCAGCAGCTCACCCTTGTGTTGGCCCTGGCGCATGTGATGGCAACAAATTTCTCTACCCCGAAGCTGCACAAGGTTTATAAAATTACTTCAGGTGATGTATGTAAGATGTATTAAGTATTAATGTGGACCCTTCCAACAGGGGCCAAGGACAAAGCTCAGGCAGTGGATCTGAGTTTGCACACGGATTCAGGCTTGGTATAAACAGTACCCTTTGCTTCCCCCAGCGGCTTCAGCCTGTGCCTTGGAAAATACAGAAGGTTTACATGTTATTGGAAAATGCTGAAAATGTGGGAAGTTTCCGTTCACTTTCTCTCCTTCTAGGTTTCTCTTTGAAAGGTTTGTCTTGCTTCTTTTCAGACCTGAAAATGAGAACTAATGAGAATACATACACACATATGTGTGCAGCACACATACAAAGCTGTATACATAAAGTAAAATAATATATAGCACACATAATAAATGAAATACATTAATAAAAATCCACGTATAGTCCTCTTAACCAACCGCATTACAGTGTAATTTTTATAAAATAAAATGTACTACTTAAAATTTGGTGTTTGCTGAGTTTTAGCAAATAAACAGATTTCTATCTTACATAATTTTAAAATATAAAAGTGAGAACATACTATTATAGGTTGAGTATCTATAATCCAAATAGCTAAATTCAGAAATGCTTCAAATATCCAAATGTTGGATGCCAGCATGATGTCATAAGTGGAAAATTTCCCTACTCCAAAGTTGCAAAAGCTTTATAAAATTACTTTCAGGTTATGTATATAAGATATATTAAATATTAATGAATTTTGTGTTTAGTCTGGGGTCCCAACTTCAAGACAACTCATTGAATATGGAAATATCCCTGAATTTGAAAAATGCAAAATCTAAAACACTTCTGGCTCCAATCATTTTGGGTAAGAAGTAGTCAATCTGCACGATTGTGTTACTGACTTTGGCATTCAATATATCATTAACAATCTTTTTTATGGCACTGATGTTTTCAAAACTGTTGCTTAGTTTCTGAGTCTGAAAACTACTGTTATTTATCTATTTCATTCTAGATGGATATTTAGATTCCCTTTACTGCTCACAATTAAAATGAAAAAATGAAGATTCTTTTATACTTACCTTTGATACTTGGACAAGTATTTCTATAGATTGGATTCCTAGAAGTTAAATTGTTTAATTAAGTTTTTGAAACTGGCAGGTAACAGGTGATAAAAATAAAACTTCAAAGACACTGTAAGTATTCAATCCCATAGTATTAGAAAGCACCTTTTCCCAATATTTGTTTTTTAAATCTGGATATTATTAAATAATAAAAGCTTTGCCAATCTGATATGAAAATGATGCTCTTACTCACTTAATGTGCACTCTCTGAATAATTAAAGAAGATGAGCACTTTTTAATGCTTTTTTGTCCATTGCATTTCTGCTGTGGATGGCCTGTTCTGCCTTCTATTTTTCTTCTCCTTGCTGTTTTGCTGGAACTCATTTTTTCCATATTAGGCTTTCAGATTCATATGTTAAAAGGTTCTCTAGAGCTTTGTTGCTTACATTTTTATGCAACGTGATAAAAATATACAGTGAGTGTTTAAAAATAATTTATTACCATAAAAGATGCATTATTATTAATCCCACCCCCACGTACCCCTCCCTTGCTTCAAACACTTATCTCACCCTGCTGGACACTTTCTGGAGCAGTTCTGGGAGTCCTCTTTCATGAGTGTCTGTATAGGTTGTGATCAAAACTATAGTGAATGTTGCTGCTGAGTGCCAGTCAACAGAAGGCAGCAGGCTTGTGAAAACGTGACGGTGTGTCCTTATCCTCCTCACCGACTGACTTGGCACTCTGTGAGCTCCGGATATTTCCCCTATTCGAGATGAACAGAAGAAAACTTTCAAGCTGCTCCAGGACATTGAGGCAGCTGAGGCGGCCATGACAGTGCGACTGCAAGCAGAACGGGACTTCCAGGATGGCTTCGCGAATGGGCAAGCACCGTGGACAAGTGTGTCCAAAGTGAGGGGCATGTGGAGGGGGAATTAAGTGCATGTGTCTTTTATTGTGGCAAATTTAAAGTAAAAAACATGTCAGTATTCACGGTATCTCTGATCACATTGCTATCACTTGGGGATGCTGGTAAGGTGCGGAGTCTTGTCCTGTAGCCCAGGGAGTGGGGCTGAGAATCTGCGTTTCTAGTGAACTTCCCCGGGCAGCTGGTGCTGCCGGTCTACTCACCTCCGTCCTTTGAACGCAGGCTGTAGGAGCTTAGTCTGGGTGGATCCCAGCATCTCCCAGATAATGAGTGGTGCGTTCCTTTGTGATTAAATAAAAGCCCTAAGTATGATGAGAAGAAATGATCTGTGTGGAACCAGAACATGGTGACAGTTATGGTGACAATGCAGTCAAGATGCTGGGGAGCTGGCTGGAACCCCTGTGGGGCAGGACGGATCCACTGCTAGCTACTTTACCTTCAGTTTGCGGGCTTTCTGCTTCCGATTTCAGTGTGTGTGTCTGTGTGTGTGTGTGTGCACAATCCCAGATTTGCTTCTTATACAAAGTAGTGTTGGGAGGTCGTGAGGGAATTTTTGGAATACTTGATGAACTCTTAACAAATCTGTGCAGAGCCTTTGGGAGGGTGAGTCTTAAAAGTCAGGTAGTGAGAAAGAGTTAAAAGTTTCACTTCACCTTTCCCCACCCCACTCCCTGTAATTCCTTTCTTCCTACTCAGACCTGGAATGAGATGGCTATTTGGAGAGTGAAACCATGAGAAAGTCATGTAACATTTCTGTTTGATGTTTTTGGCAGTGATGTTGAAACTTCTAGACTGAAATGATATTGTATGAAGTCTGGACCAATGGCCGTGTTCAAGGAGAATGGATTTTCTCTTTTTTTGCTGTCTGGATCAATTCTTGGAGGCATTAGAGAGTTTGGTGTCTCAGTTGAAGCAACACATTGTACTGATATGGGAAAGTACAGTCTGATTGGACTCCGCAGGCTTCCCGACTTAGCGCTGATGTGAGCGTCAGGAGGGCCTTTGCAAAATAAATAGAGCTTGCCGGGGTTAGTAGAGAAAGGCTCCAGATTCCATTCAGCAAAAGTGGAATGTTTCATACTCTACTGTAAAGAATAAGACACAAATAAAATCCTCCCTGGAATTTGGAGTCCCACCTGTTAAATTATTTGTGTTTCTAATAGAAGCAGGAATGGAAGGCGTATGTTCAACATCATTCTGGACCCATTTTTGGTGGCGGGAAACCAAGGTAAACACATTTTTCCTGATGTAATTGTTGATATTAGTTCAGCTCACACGATGCAGGCATAGCTGTGTGAACCATTTCATTTGGACCTGCTCTCAGCTGGAGTTGGACATGATAGTGGGAAAAGCCCGTGGCCTGGAGGCCCAGCTCTTTCAGGGGGGCCTCTGTAAGGGCGCCCTTTGGCCTCCCGTGCATGGCTTCCTTTCCTTCACTTGTGTCTGGAAACACATGTATCATTTCTGTACTCGGCTTCATTCTGATTTTTTTATTTGAGCCATAGGAGAACATTGTCATTTGCCTTTGCTAACACTACTTAGAGACACGTATGTAACTATTTATAAATACTGGAGATATTTTCCTTTTAATTCTCCTGCTTTACATTTGGCTCCCTTTTCCTCTTTCTTGTCCTCACTGCTAGCTTTGTTCCCCTTGAATATGTTTAAAAACCTAGTATGTGCCCTTTCCTAACTTTCTCCATGCCTGCATATTCAAATACGGAAACTTATTCTCAGCTGTGTTGTCTTGTGTATCATTTTTAATTCTTTCTCTACGCCTGTAGTTTAACAATAGTTTTCATACGGGTTTTGTTCTCAAGCTCACCTCCCCAAACATTTAGGTCATGCTGTGGTTTACTCCTCCAGTTGTTTGTCCCTCAAAGGGTTTTGGACAACTTGGTCCCCAGATGGCCTGGGGGTCCTGGTTACAAGGAAGCTCGGATTGGGATCCTGCTCTCCGGGAGTAGCAAATGTGGAGGCTCAGTGCTGTGAGGCGGGGCTTAGGGTTGGGAGCCCGTAAAGCTTAACCCTGCTCTTGCCGCCGCGCTTGTGGTCTCTTCCAAGGAACGTGCACTAGACTGCAGCCTCGGGCTCAGGGCAGGCAGGGGATCCGGAGGAACCCTCCTGCAGGGGCACAGCAGTACTGTGCGGCACTGAGCAAGGGCACCTTGGCAACTGTAGTGGTGAAGGGGGCAGGGTGGAGGGAGGTCGTCAAGCGTGAATTGTGTATCACCGCAGTATTCGTGGGTCAGGCCCCAGCCGTGAGACGCCTGTCCTGCCTTGCGTGTATGGTACTTAACCTGTGTCCTGACCACCCAGTCAGTGTAGCTGGACTTTGTGGTCAGCAGGGGCTTGTGCTTCTTGTGTCTTCTTCCCTTCCTGAGGCATTTGACATAATGTCGGTCCCGACTGTGTTAATGAAAATGCTGCCGACTGGAGGAGTGAAGATAAAATTGTGAATGAACCCTGCACATACAGCTATACCTTCTTTGAACTGTTTTGTACTGGGAATCAAACTCAGGACCTTGTGCTTGCCAGGCAGGGCCTGTGCCACTGAGCTAAATCCCCAGCCCTGAACTTTTTCATGTTTGAACCTTCTAGCTTCTAATTACAGATATCTCTGTATCTGTGCACATAGACCTTCAGACATTGTTGTTAGTATTGGTTCACATTAGTGCACGTTCTTCTAAAACTTAGGCTTTGAATCTTGGAAGACAGCAGAGACAGTGCCTACTGCAAAGACCCAGGACTCGGACCCTGGACCTCTGATCCAGCGGCCACTCCTTCTGCTGTGGTTTGCAGCCTCACACGGAAGTGCTCAGAGAGCGGGGCAGATGCCACGGACCTGATTTGCTGCTGGGCCTCTCTACAGCCTCACCAAAACCAGCCTTTCCTGCCGTGATGCCTGTGGGTAGTGGACACCCAACATGGCTCAGAGGGTCCTGAACACTGCTGTGCCCTTGAACACCAGCAAGGACTCCAGGGAGCCCTACCGTGAGCAATGCCACCTGTCACACTTAGTGTTGCTGCTTCAGCCTTCTGTGTAGACCAGGGGTAACCTCCAGAGAAGGAGAATTGAGCAGAGATTCATACTCTGACGAAAGAAAGGGGTGTGGGATGATTGTGCTATGAATTAGTCTCCCTTCAGGTCTGGGGAAAAGACATAAGCTGAAAGTGATGGAAGTTTGGTTGTCTGTTTTAGGAAGATGTTGGATCTCAGTGTGATCCAGCAATGGAGACCCTGGGCCATTTGGGTACGTGAGGGGGTGAGGATGGTGTGCTGAGGGTGCTGGGAAAGTCATGGAAACTTATACTCCTTAATTTTTATGCCCTGGCCAGGAGGCTGTGAGGCCTGTCTGATTCTGGTCACCTGCTCGGGAGGACAGAAGGGATAGTCCAGTGTGTCCTGGGGAGGGGGGCAGACTTAGGTATGTGGTTGCCCCGGGGAAGTTCCCATTGGCTCTTGATTCTGGAGCAGGTAGTGTGGACGTGACTGACTCCATGCACGGTGAGGTCAGTCCACAGTGAGGGGCTCCTGGAGGTACACGTCTTAAGGGCTGCTGCCTTCCCCAGCCCACTGTGGACCTTGTGATGTGCACAGGCTGACTTTCCATTGCTTGCATGAAAAACAGTCTTTGGCACTGAAGGTCAAAGGTGTGGATCCTGCCTGTTCTTAACATGACAGTGGTGGGCCTTCGTTGGAATTATCTTTTGCTCCTCCAGCTCCATTCTCATGAAAACAAGCAATGGAGTACTTTGCCCAAATCACAGGGGTGGTCTGAAGTCCTCACCAGCTTCCTGTGTGCTCTGGAGCTTCAAGAAGACCCTGCTGCAGGGCTGAGGACCTGCACTTCCCCCTGGAGCTCGCCCTGGGAACAGAGCACTGCCCCGGGGCATCGCAGTGCTGATCAGGTGGGGCTCACACCACAGCTGCAGCTGCGCGGTCTCTGGCCTGCCCAGCAAGCGCTCTGCCACCTAGGCCCTCAGCGATGGTCGCCTCCTCCTTTCCCTTGCACTCTGCTCTGCTGTGGTGATGGGCTGGTGAAGTTTCAGAGAAGTGGGTGAAAGTGAGACCGGACTGCAGGTACTGTGGGAAAACCAGAGCCACTGTCTCTTCCTGCAAGTCACCAAACTGCTCCGCCTCGGCTTCTGCATCACTGAAGCTCAGCAAGACAAGGGCCTCCCTTCCAGGGCCCTCTGAAGACTAACTGAAACAGTACACAAGTCATAAGGAAATACACAGTGCTAACTTACTTATCATTGATAAATAATAATTGTTAAACAATTTATCACCATTAAATACATAGTTGTCAGGAAAATTATTCTGTTAATAGTTTTTATAGTTTTGGAATTTACTATTCTGAGGAAGGTGCAGGGATTTCCCACAGGCTGCCTGCCCTGGAATATGCCATTTCCTGCATTCCTACCCCCCCCCCCAGGTTCTTTCCTCGGACTGGTGAACCTGTGTTAGCGCATGGCAGTCACTCAAAGTCTGCGGCTCAAGTCAGGTTTAATTCCAGGTGTGGTGTCTTCCGTGATTTGTACCAGTGAGCAATGACATGCATCTGACACGATGGTGTCTTCCGGACGAGACGCACCGCCCTCGAGGCCTCCGCCTCCCCTTTGGCCCACCCCCCTCCCCCCAACATCACAGCCACTCATCTTGGCGTAGTCTCGCAGTTTCACCTGTCCCAGCCAGACGGGCGTGGAC
>PVJX010002984.1:0-22657 GCA_004027295.1 Dolichotis patagonum | reverse complement strand
GTACAAAGGCTAACTTTCCATAGCATTAGATGTGACAGATGTGGAATTTACCCCGTCATGTCACAGTGACCAATGTGTGTCAGGATTGAAACCTTCCTCCAGGGTCCTATAGGGACTCCTGTACCCAGCTGGCAGAAATGAGAAGGTTTAGGACTCCCAGCTGTTGGTCTGACATTCACGATACACATCTGGTCAGTCCTGTGTATTTATTTGTGTTCCTTAGGTCAATAAATCTAAATGCTCAGGCGTAGCTTGTCTCTAAATCTTTACTGAGGCTCTTCTTACTTTTCACCAGAGCTTTGATAAAACTCAAAACCATCAAGAAAAAGCAGGTTAGGTGATGACACATAATTATATGGGAGGATTACACACCATTTTGTAATGCATAGACATAACATGTTGCTGCAAGGGTAATAAAAATAGTCGAAAGCGTAAAGTAGACAACGGTCAACAAAGTGAATTTAAATTCGAGAAAGGACAAAACTACTGAGAGTGTGAATTATTTGTCAGAAGCATGTAATAAAGTGGACACATGGCTCCAGTGCATACAGACCGAATGAAGGTGTGGTGGTAACTACAGACATCTGACTTTGACCAAGTTGTTTTGGATGACTCATTTGGAGATGAGGCTACATTTTGAAAAATATGCAAGCAATGCTAAGTAACAAGAGGAGAAGTAAATGCCTAAAATATTTTTAGAAAATAATGCGAAAAATAGGATAATTTCATTACTTCGAACCAAGAATTCTAGGAAATAAGTAAAATCTCATTTAAAAAGCTTCAATTTTCAGAATTTGTTCATATGATGTAGAAAATTTCCAAGCAAACAGAAACTGGTGAGGAAGGTTTTTGTCTTGTTTTTTCCCCCTTTGATCTACGTGTGTTCAATGTTGGCCACCGAATGGAATGAATGACACCGGACCGCCTGCCTGCCTGTGAGTCCACAGTTACTTCCCCGGGGGAAACGGCAGGGACTCTTTCTGCTCCTGGTTGACATGAAGTGGGTCGTGTCTGGTGGGTTCTCAGCAGCATTCCCCTTACAGCAAAGAGCAATGCGGAATTCCCACTGTGGGTGTGTCCGAGGGTGTCCCTCCCACACTGACTTCCCTGCGTGCAGTCAGTCTACAGAGTATCTGTACAATTTTCAAGGATCTTTTTAATCATAGAAGCCTGTATTGTTCAAGCCACCAGAAATAATGGTTAAGATTCTGGGCAGGAAGACCGAGAAGCTTCTGGTCGTGAGCAAAAGAGAGGGCTGGCCCAACAGTGAGGCTGTTGAAAACAATGGAAAGTCTACCTGAAGCATAATCCCATGGAAAATAATGATTTTAATCACAAACAGAATAAGTGAGCTTTTCTACGGCTGGCCTTCCAATCGCCATCTTTCGATTGTGCGTGTGGCGTGTGTCCCATGATTGCTACGTCACTTGCTCATGGCCAAGTCGAATGACGCTTTTTCAAGCATATTAACATTTCCATTGTCAGGGATTTTATCGGAATGCACAACGTGCAATTCTAGATGGTCTGTTATAAGCCTCTCTTAAAATAGATGAAGTACATTGGGGAAAAGGAGTATGATCAGATTTTTTCTCCTCCTTACGGCAGTATCAGTCACCTATGATTTAATGTTGTACCCTTACATCTGGGAAAGAGAAGTAGGAATGTGGGAGTTGTGGGGGATGTGAGTATTGACACCCATTTGCATAAAGAAAGCTTTGTTTTCCCATTGAGTATGGAGCTGCAGTTTACCAGGGATGCCCATTTGTCTTACTATAACCTCGTAAAATAGGTGGAGACAATTATATCACTGAACAGACCAGAAAACAGGCCTGCAGAGTTAACACTAATGCATCTCTCCTAAGCATCTGAGTGTGTGGTGTGAGTACACGCTGAATCATTTGTCCCGAAACACCCCTTTCTCCAAGAGGGTCTTCCTGATGTGATTTATCCTGCGGGGCAGCGTCTAGGCCACAGTAACCCGATAGCAGATGGCAGCCTTCCAGGGTGCTGCTGGTCTCCTCACTTCTCGAGTTCCCGGCTTGTGAGACTATTAAGGCAAACTGAGTGGGCCATTGCGACAGCAGTTATCACTCACACGGTAACTTGCGTGGGAAAATGTCTCCGCTCCATGGATTGACTAAGAGCCCGTTCTCTGGAATTCTGTGTCTTGAAGTGAGTTTCTGGTGCTTTTTGTGAAGCTAAAAGGACAGAGATGTTTTTTGCGGTTGCTAACTGGAAACTGCAGAGGAGTATAAGGGGCAACAAACACAGCTGCATTTATATTAGTGCAGGTTGTTTTTAATTAATGCCACATGCAGACTCCGACCACAGCACTTCCCCTAGTTTGATGGTTCCTGCTGGCTGTGTCGCCTAAAAATTTCCCAAATTACTCCCACGTTGTGCTAGATGCAGCGGTGACTGAGTTCCACTGCGGAGGGCAGTTAGGGCAGCAGGAACCTCATCAGTCAGGAGAGAGGGTGTGGACAATCGATTCAGGTAAAAAGGAGTGCCTAAGGGTACTGCCCCCAAAGAATAGGTAATAAAAAATGGAGATTTTGCAAATGTGAAGGGGGCCAAAGGTAGAGAGGAGGGAGGGAGATCAAAGAGCATTAAGATGTGTGATGTGTGTCTTAATGAGAGGCGTAATCTCGCGTACTGCAAACATGTACTAAGGAAAAAGGTCATTTTAAACAGTAAACCCTGACCCAAGGCTTACTCCACAGGAATTTGTGCCCACTCGGCGGGCAGCAAGGGTGGGGGCTCACTCTTCCCAACTCAGCTAACCAGTTTTCAGGGCCTGGACGAGGAGAAACCCTTCTGGGATCAGTAGCCAGGCAGAGTGGCATACTCCACCCAGGAGTACACGTTGGCATCACCACTTTTACAAGGGTTGCAGGCACCAGTGGTTTCTAGCTGCAAGGTCCAGGGCTTCTGGGTCCTACTGCTGCTCTGACTTCTGTGACAACATCTCAGGTCTGCAGTGATGGATTTACATAAAGCACAACAGGTGCAATGTCATGTTGGACGGGCGCTTCCGCAGTTCGTGCTGAGAAGCGGGATAAGAAACGTGAAGGAGATGAATAGTCAGCAGTAACGTCAGACTGTATTGTCTCTGAACCTACCAGTGCACGGGCTTGGAAAGAAACATCCCAAACTCCCCCCCCCCTCGCCCCGTTAGCAACCGGGGACAGAGGCCTGAGCATCTCTTGGCAGGATGACTGTATGCAACACAGCAAATATAGGGGTTCTCCTCTATCTTCTCTTTGAAAGCAAGTGTTGTTTTCAGTTTTGTTTCATTATGATTATTTGCTTTACTCTATTCAATATTCTCTTTCTATTTATTTTATAATGTTCTGTCTTTGGTTTGATTTTGCTATACTTAATTAACTAGACAACTATTGTGAAGATGAGATATACAAAAGTATCTATTACTGTTACACAGGTAACGTACTGTGAGGTTCTGTATCAAATTCACTGCACTGTCTCAATTGGCTTTGTTCTGTCTTGTTCTGTTGTATTTCTACTACCTTCAAAAAAAAAACCAGAATTATATAAGGTGATTAAAAAGGAAATAACAACAAAACAGATCAGTAAGGTACTGAGCAAGCTTAAACATGGTATAACTAAAGAGACAATGGACTTAAAAAGCAAAAGGAGGAAAAGAAAGTGCTCTAAAGGATATAACTGCATGTATGTTTAAGTGTGTAGGATTGATAACTGTATTACTAAATTTTTGTTGGATAGTTGAACAGAACTGTTTGCAGCTTCACTGTTTGAATGTTTAATTTGTATGCTTTAATTTTGTAACATGAACAACAATTTCTAAGAGGACAATATATAATTTATCAACTAGTGATTTCTTACTGTTTTTTTTGAAATTCTTTATTATTTTCACCCTTTTTTGTTTTGCTTTTTTTCTCTTTGAATAAAATTAAAAATTTAAAAAAAAAGTAATGTCAAGCTCACGGATTTGAATCAGAGGGGTGGGAATTGTTAAAGATGTAACAGGAACTGCATCTGAATAAGCTTGAGATACATTTGGGGTTAGATTGGCATATATTTGATATTAGTATATATTGAGTATAAAATGTCTTTAATGCTTAAAGTGTCTTTCTTAGAAAATAGATTAAAATATGCCTCACTAGTTATTTTGCACTATTAACTTGCTTTTCAGGTAAATACTATAAAGATACATTTAAGACTGAATTTTGGCTTAATTTTCAGAATCTCAGATCAGAGGAATCTAGATCAGCCCTGAAAGGAAACAATGGAGGCAGGGTTTCACTTGCTTGGGCCCAGACATAGGGCTCGGAGCGATGCTGGGCACATGACATTACACCACACATGTTTAATGATGCCTGCTGTATGCAAGGCCCAGTGCACGGCTGTGAAGGTGCAGATATGACATCAACTAGAGTGTGACTTCAGCGGGAACACACACAAGACGGTATGGCCAGTGCCTGGAGACTGCGGGATTGGCACGGCTTGGCTGGCCTTGGAGGCCGCACTTAGGAGGCAGTGAGGGGCTATGGAGAGTTTCTGAGCAGGGTACCAGCACGAGGAGCACTGTGTTTTAAGAAGAACCCCACACACAGTAATTTGCACAGCTAGGTAGAACCCTGCTGATTAAATGAGGAACGAGGTCCAAGAATGATAAGCCATGGTAGTTAATTGTATGTAAAGAAACAAGAGGTCTCAGGAAAGCTACAGGGTCGCTCAAGTGACCGAGGTGGGCTGCTTGGAGGATTGGGTTTCGGCAATGGCCTTGGGCATGTGACTGAGTCTTGTGGCAGATGCGGCTGGAGAGGTGCAGCTGTTGTGTCTTGAGATTTCTGTAGCTGGATCCAGAGGACGAACCTGGAGCCAGCTCTGCAGAGTCAGACTAAGTGTGGGTATTGGAGGTGGAAGGAGGGTAGATAAAGGTGGAGAATTGAAAGCTAGACCTTGAACAGTCAGTCCTGCGGTTAGGTAGCAGCACTCGGGGTCTGTTTGTTCTCTGTGCCTCTCACCCCGGGAGTACGAGCCCACGCTGAGGTGCCGGAGGGTAAAGACGGAAGAGCCGAGCTTGCCTGTGAAGAGCCGCCCGCTACCTGTGCAGCCACTGACAACACCCCTCCCTGCGCACAGGCCATCTTTAAATCACAGTAGCAGTGACGCGGTTGGCCACTCCCCACCTCTGCTTTCCTGCTCTCTAGCGCTGCCCTAAATGCGCTTTTGACTCTTGATTTACTGTTAGAAATTTCCTGTGCATTTTGGGGCTGAGAGTTAGCGGGTCAGATTTTGGAATTTGAAACCTAAACAAATCTTTCACTACTTCCTCCAGTACTCTCAAATTAATTTGGGGGTCATAGGGCATCCTGTGAAAATATCAGGGGTAACCTAGGCGCTTAATTCTCTGTGGATCCAAAAGGAAAGCCGTGCACGTAAAGACTGGTGCCGGGTTTATCCTGGAGCAGACAAATCAGTACTGACTGAGAACATCAGCACACAAGTCATAGAATCAACTCCTGAAACAAATATTTGAAACAATAAGTATGTTTAACTGTGCAAAAGAAGTCACAGAATATGAGTGCAGAATAGAAACACCAAGAACCCAGGTCAATAACTAAAACAACAGAACGAGGACTTTTATTGTCAAAACATTTCACTGTGTGCTGACCAGCTACCTGTTATAAGGAGGCACACCTGGGATGTGGTGGGCGTCCTAAGTGTCAGACAGAGTCTGCTCACACAGAGAGTGTAAAACAAGGGTGAGCTTCTATACGGTGGGAATAGTGGCCTTACCCTAATGACAATAACACACACTGTAATCTGAAGTAAAAGGGGAGAAATGAGGCACTGAGCAAAGGGCCGAGCTCGAGTGGGTGGTGCCATCAATTCTGAACAGAGGAGGTGGCACTGAGGATAATAACTGTGCCCATGCTGTGTGTGGTGATGGTGGCGGTGCTGGTGACGGAGAGAGCGGTTGGCAACCATCGCGTGATTGTGAATCACATGGCTCTCTGCTGTTCTCTGGACGGAATCCGTGTTATTAAGACAGAGCCCATCAAAAGCTGTATTCACTCTGCAGCAGTTCACTGTGCTAATCAATGCCTGGAAGCCAACGGGCACCACTTCGAGTGCCTCTTGTACCTGCAGAGGCTGAAGGTAGCTTGTATCTGACTCATGGTGTCTCAACTTAGTATCAAAGTATTTGCACAAAATTTTCTTTTCCTCATGTGTGTATTTTTTTTGGTGGAGTCTGTATTTTAACGATGGGTCAGAGGAAGAGAATGGAGATCTCAGGTAAGAAGAAGCCTGTCGTGTGCTGGTGTGTGTAGAGTTTGGGATGTTGAACATTGACCCAGTAAGGAGGGTTTTAAATAAACTTGGGAGCGATCAGCAGATGCTCCAAACACTCCAGGAATCACACGAGTCAAGCTTTGAGTCCTCCGGAATGGAGATGAAAAGCTGAAGCATTTGAGCTCAGCCCAGTGGGCCTGTGGTGAGGACACCTGTCCTCCTGAGTCCGAGAAGTGGGCTCTGGAACTACATGGTCTGTAGCAGAACTCACACCCAGGGCTTTGAAAGAAGCCCCCGAACTCAGGGTTTGCATGGCTTTAGGAAAAGAGGGCCACCGAGACCACTAAGAAAGCATGGCCAGTACCTCACAGGTGAGGGAAGAGCCGGTGACGCTTTCTCAGATGTGGTGCCATTTTCCATTCTGACTCATGTTTCCTAAAGCACCTCAGATTCCTTTCTTTTTTAATAGGAATTCCCCATATGCCTGAAACAACCCACAAGCACCACAACACTTCGCTAAGAATATGTTTTATTATATTTAAGATTGACTCTAAAGTATTCGATGTAGTGAGGGAAAAAACCTCTTTATGATGAAGGTGTCTTTATGGGAAAAACTTTGGAGAATTCTGAGAGCTCCGAAAGAGACAGAAAAACAAAACAAAAAAATGACTCCAGGAAAGGATATATTTTCAAAGCAATTCAAACTATCTTAGAGACACTAGCTGTGGTCTTTCTGCGAAAATATCTGGTCACCTGGGGATGAGGAGGGTGTGTGTGTGGCAGGAGGTTTAATTGGCCTGGTGAAGTTCACTCTTCGGTCCAGCAGGGCTGAGCCAGTGGAGATCAGGAAGGAACAGAGAAGTTTGTCTGAACAACAGTCAGTGGATTGGGGGGGGTACGTGGCTCTGGTTTTCAGTTTTGGTAAATATCAAGCAACATATGAAATGACAATGACAGGACAAACACAACACTTTCTTACATGACTCAAGTCTGAATTTATCTTAGATTTTAGAGGCAGCGAAATCAGGAAGAGGACTCACTTCCCTGGCATGATGCCGAGAACATCACTCCTCACATGTCAAAGTCATGTGTCTTCCTAGTGTCCCTGCACTTCCTGGGAGCCTAGGCACATTGAGACACAGGGACCAGGCCAGTTTCCTGAGTCTCTAGACATCCACACAGTTTGATCTGTAGTGAAAAAGTTTATCTTACAAGTTCCAGAGATTTCTAGGGAAACTGTTAATATGAGAATCAGTGTTTAACTATTTCCTCTCGCATTCACCTTGAAACCGTCACATAGCATGCAAAACAGGCAAAAAGACATCTCCACCAATGTGAGTAAACAGTGGGGCAGGCAGCAGGCAGGGGAGACCTGGTGAGAGAACGAAGGACCTGACCCACGGTGCGGCGCTGAGGTTCTTCCTCTTGCCCCTTCTTGGCAGCTCTCACACCGCTCTTGGGCATCCAGGTGGCTTCCTCTGGGAGTTTGGGCCACTTTCAACATCCAGCCAAAAACGTCTGACTGAAGAGAGAGACCAAGAAGACTCCGGGAAGCCCCTAGGAGAAGCAAGACTGGCTGCAAGAGGGAAGGGGAGGTTCCCTTCCACCTGGGATGAGATCGCAGGGGCGGAACTTCGGCAGCCTCCGTGTACCAGGAGGAGACTACGGAGTTCCCGGCCATTCAGATCAGCTCACAGCGGACTGTTAGAATATTTGGGAGAGTATTGATGAGCATTTATAAACTCAAGAGTGGACCAGAGGTTATAAACTGCCGAATTGAAAAGAAGCAGGTCAGTGTAAATACTGTGGCAGGATGAAGTATCTTATGACAAAATTAAAAGTAATTTTTGAAGCAATATGGCGAACTTGATAATGCAAAGACAATGGTTTTTCAGCTTGTTCAAGGACTCTGTGGAAGAAGAAAAAAGGAAATGCAAGAGATTGATGAAGATATATGAGAAATAAATGTCATCCAAACCATACATAGTAAAAATTCCTAAAAGAGAAAATTATGAAGACATTGCAAAGATAAGCATAAATCAACAATAGAACAAGCCAGGTGTGATGGCATAGGACTGTAATCCCAGCTCTCTGCAAGAGTGAGGTAGGAAGGTCACAAGTTCTAGCCCAGCCTGAGCAATTTAGTGAGATCTTGTCTCAAAAATTCCTAGGGCCAGGGATATAGCTCCAGGGGCACAGTGCCTGCCTGGCAAGTGAAAGGTCCTGAATTTGATTCCCAGTACAAAAAAGGAAATAAAATAAAAAATACTAAAAGTGCTGAGTGTATAGCTTCATGCGTAAGACCTGGGTTCTATCCCTAGTATTGCAAAAAACAAACCAACAACGTACAATTATCTGATTGAAAATGTTGGAAAGAAAATAGAAACATAAAACAGGAATATATTATCAAAATAAGATGACCCAAACAAGGACAATTAGAACAGATTTATATTATAAGGGACAGATTTAAACTAAAGATGATGTTAAGAAAAGATTCAGTCAATGCAGAACAACACAAGAGGATTGAAAATAAAACAATGGACAGGAGTGTGACAGGGACGCCTAACTCAAAAGAATCCAAGTAACTGGCAATGATGTCAAATAATGCAGAAATTAAGGCTAAATGCACTTAAAGAACCCCAGAAGTTTACTCTATATGGATCAAAGAATTGATCCTCAATGAAAATACGAGATCACGAGTAGGGACGCAGTGAATACCGTGACACCCGCTTGGGTGTGTTCAACTTTGAGGAGAAGCCAGCCGGAGCTACGGGAGCCTGAGGGTGTCTCCACCTACCGGAGGTCAGGCAGGCACTGGGAAAAGCTGAAAGAGGAAGTGCGCTAAGGGAAGAAAACACAGGGAAGGGACAGCAATCTGTTTTATGTGCTCCCAGATGGGCACCTTGTTTTCAAGTGTCCCTGGCACCCTCATGAATATTAATGTATCCTTTTCTATGCCGCAGAGAACCGAGAAGTGAGCAACCTCCCTCAAGACCAGCCAGAAGCCGACGGTGAAGCGCTGGGCCGTCAGTGAGCTCCTGCATGACCTGCTCGCTTCCGTCATGGCCGGGGCTTTGAGGACTGGCAGTGTGTGCTCTCTGCTGCTGTAATTTTCACAAGGGGAACAATACGAAATAATATACCCCAGCAGGGAGCACGAAATTTACTGCGGGCAGCTTCATACTAGGTTTTAGAAGGAAGGAAATATATCAAAATGATTAAAACAATACACAAGTACGGAGTTAGAGAGGGTGTTAAGCCATCATTCTGTCCAACACTCATTCACAGAGGTGGGAACGGAGGTGCAGAGGGGCAGGTTTTGTCCCGAGCAGTGCAGCGATCCAGAGCTTTCTGGTGTCTAAATCCTGGTGCTTCTGCTCGAGGATCCATCATACCCGTTGCACACTGGGGTCATGTGGTTGGTTCCAGATTAAGGACCGCTTCGGACTCCTCCTGGGGACTCCTTGAGCCACAGACCTGGTCCCTGTTGCAAGGGGAGCTGGAACAATGTGGTTGTCATTACCAGAATCGCAGGCTTTCCACCTCTGCCAGGTAACCTGCAACAACCTCTGACATCATTAAACGCTGAAGTCTCTAAACTGCAAACGGGTGTTAGGGGGTGTTTTCTGGCACGCTCTCATGACCTCTTGCTTAAGGCTCATTTTGTTGTTATTTTCCCCCAGGACCTGACCAGTCTCCCCTTTCTTTTCTCCATCACAGGCAGCCAGTATTGGTTCCACCTCTGCCTCCTCCTTGTTGGAGGAAGCTGTCCATGTCTCCCTGTCACACCAGGTGGGCGACTGCTCTTCCATGTCTGCAGACCAACGTGTGTGCTCTCAGTGGTCCGGGCTGCGCTCTGGTTGCACACCAGATTGTGTTAACGGAGCAGAGAAAGCGGAGGTGTAAAAGTTGTGCTCCCTTTTCAGGCCTGCTGAACTCTCTGCTGCAGCGCTGGCCTCGTTTCCAGCCCTGAACTTAGGAATCCAGGGCTTTATGAAACCCAATCCTACTTGTTAGAGCACAATCCTTTCTCAGTTACCCACACTGTAACAGTCATTTCGTGCTTCCTTTCCCTAAAAGAAGGACCTGGACGTCCAGACTGGGGCTGTCCACACACTGTTCCTCTCTTCCTGGTGAGACGCTAGGGCCGAGGTGCACGGGGCACCTCGGTCCGGCAGGGTCATCAGGAGCCAGGCCGGTACCTGCATAGCCTCTCTGGGTGGAGGTATGAGGATGCCTTCAAAATAGTCCTTTCCGCCCCAAACCTACATCTTGCTCTTAACTTTTCAAATGAGCGCTTCGTGATGGAGAAATGTGAAGAGCACGAGGACGAGAGTTGGGAAGGTTGGCCTCCCAGACTGCCCACTTCAGTTGTCTTTGGCTGCACTGAAAATCGACCCCGAACACATGGGGAAACAGATGCCCTTCGTCGGCTGGCGAAGCCCTCTCTCTGGGCTTTGCTTCTCCATGTGCACCCTCTCCGTGTCCTCACCACCATGCCGTTTTTTAACCCGAGTGTTTTCACAAGGACAGTGGCTCTCGTGTTAGATACCACTTTGCTTTGCAGAAAGCTTCTGTCTGACCCCCTCAACACTGACTGATCCGAGACACGATTGTGGGGAGTGGCGAAGGCTGGAAATTGATCGCCTATGCTGGGGAAGGCAGGGGGCGGGGTCGGTCAGAAAACCAAGGTGCCCCAGACAGGCTTTGAAACAAACAGCTCCAGTCCAAGGTTTCTAGGCAGAGGGTATCAAGTGACACCAAGCTGCAAACGTGTCTAAATAAATGTGCTGTGACGGTTGAGCAGTTCCTTCTCCTCCCATCCGGGGCAAGGGCTCCCCCTGACCTCAGCTTTCTGTGCATTGTCTCTCATCTTTGTTTCTCCACCCTCTCTCCGCCCTTGCCCCCAGGAACTTCCAGAGCTGGCCGGATGTGGCATGTGATAGCACAGTTAGGGACTCTCCTGATACCAGGAGCAAAAGCTCAGTCTTCTCACTTTTGGTCAAAGAATTGGAGTTTCCGCTTAGACTACTCTAGAAACATGGACTGAGGGAGAAGCTATGGTGCACGGAACTCTGCCAGCTCACAGCTCGGTCTCTTACGTGACCCAAGTGCCTGCTCCCGTGTGGACTTCTGCGTGCCCAACGTGGCTTCTACATCTGTTGAACAAGGATTGAATGGATCAGTGTCTGGAAGTGTGTTAGGAAAGTGCCAGAAGAATGAAGAAAGGAGACGCTTCAGCCCCACACCCAAAGGCAAGGTGGACATGGCGTTCTGTCTCGAATGAGTGGCAGAAGATTGGGGGACAAGGTGGACACGCATTTGAGCAGTGTGTCCATGGGCAGGGACCACCCTGGCCTTCGAGAGGAGATCAAGTCTCTGGCCACTTCCCCTTTTCTCTTTGCTCATCGGGAAAAGCTTCAGGCGAAGGTTGATGAGGTTCGTGGAGAAGCCCGCTGGCGCTGCGTGTCATGTTCTATACACTGTTGCACGTTGTTTGCTTCTGGCTTGGCTGGAGCAGGGGGTGGAGCTCTGCTCCTGGTCAGAGTTCAAGGACCTGGGCCTCCCACACTGAATGTGAGCTCCTACCTTTTGTCTGCCTCCTCGTTTTATTGGGTGGTGGCAATGCACAGTTTCTGAAGTCCAACAAGCAGCCCTCCCAGACTGAATAAGACTCAGTTTAGGCTTTGGGATGCCACGTCCACACATGACTGACTGGCAGACCTGAGAGTCAGCAGCCGGGTGGTCCCGCCTTCGGTGTAAACACTGCTGCATGCAGCACCTATGGAGCTATTTAATTGGAACATCATATAAAAAAGGATAAGGATGCATTCAGCTAATGTTAAATACTTTACAAAATTATTTTAGCTACTGTGCATCACTTTGTCCTCTGAATCTTCAGAGACATGAACATTCGTTGTAAAGACAATACCAGCAAGATTTCTCAGGTGCACACCCCTGTAAAAAAAGTCCCCACATTTCCCCAGCTGAAAAAGCGGGCAGCGGGAGCTGGGCAGTACACCAAGGGAACTGATGATGGCTGAGGTGACTTTACCGTGGGGACTGGTTTCCTAGTGCTGCTTGAAGGAGTCACTGCTGACTTAGTGGCTTAAAACACACATAGATTCTCTAACAGTTCTGGAGGTCATAAATCTAACACGGTTTGGCAGGGTCATGTTTCTTTGGAGATGCTGGAGGGACCTCTATTCCCTCGCCTTTTCTGGCTCTCCACGTTCTTTGGTTTCTGGTCCCAGTCACACGCGTATCTGTGGCTGTCACTACTTCTCCCCAATGAGTCTGACAATTAGTAGTGAGGCCCCTTGGTGTGGAAAGCCAGAGAAATCATCTCCTCATCAGATCCTTAGTTTTATCATATGTGCAAAATCCCTTGTGGTATCAAGAAAGCAGGGTCACAGGTTTTGGAGATTAAAATGTTGATATCTTTGTGGAAGGGATGTTATTCTGTTTCCCCAAACTATGGATTATTACTACTACTACGATTATTATGTGATTTTTAAAGTCAACATTTTAGTGATAATCTGTTGAACTGTAGTAATCATTTCACAATGTGTGCATATATATATATATATATATATATATAACATCACATCACATATCTTACGTATACAACTTTATATAAAAATGTGACAAGAAAAATAAAGTAAATACCAATTGAGTGCAAAAAAATTGCAACAAAATAACTTCCAAAACAAAACAAGGGAAACTTAGAATTTTTCCTCAAAGAAAGGAAACCTTTTTGATAGGTGAAAATTTAAGAGAGAAAGCATGAAGTCCTGCTTTACTTTGGGGTAAGAAACGCCTGACATGGCCCTGCAGACCCCTCCACCTTCCCCTGCTGTAACTAACTAAAGAAGCTATAAGTAGGGCTGGGGATTTAGCTCAGCGGCATAAGCGCCTGCCTTGCAAGCAGGCAGTCGTGAGTTCGATCCCTGGTACCGATAAAAAAAAAAAAAAAAAAAAAAAAAAAAAAAAAAAAATGGCGGGAGAAGCTATAAGTACTAGGGGGCGGCTGAGGACACCCTTCCCTCAGTATTAGAAAAGGCGCTGATAGAGAGGACGCATCCTGTAGGTCACGTCACTCGTTTTGATGAAAGTGGTCTCCAGTAGACCCAAGCGCCTTTTGGAACCTGTATCTCATGAAGAGGTGAAATTCAACTAAAAATTAAAGACAAGAAGGACAGTGTAACAGAGCTAGGGGCAAGTGCAGTAGCAATTTAACTGCTTTGTTATTGTACTGCTATTGTTAGTGCTCTGGTTAAATTTCATGTCGGAGTAGCCTTTCTTTAACATTTTCCTCCAAACTTGCTGCTTTTGATGTTTGACTGTAGAAAATGTGAGATTTCTCAGAAACATATATAGGGTATTACAACCAAGAGTATTTTCTTTAAATTTCAAAGACATAATTAATTCCATAATTAATGTCCATAATTCCATAATTAATGTTCCATAATTAATTCCATAATTAATGTCCATGATAATGGACATATAGCACCTGAACAATCATTATTCATTTTATGTTTTCTGAAAAATCTCACCAGAGAGGATATTCCTGTCCAGAATGGTACTTTGAGATGATTTGATAAAGGTTGGTATAGGTGATATTTGAGCCAATTTAAAACGTAGGGTTTAGTTGGGTAAGAAAAGATGGGAAGAAGTTTTAGGAGAGAAGTAACCATAAACAGTATTGCATTAGTTCAAAACTACTTAGGTGGCACAGATTTCCTTGTTCATGCATAACCAACCAGCTGGATTTCATTGTATTTTTTCACATCTTGTTGCAAAGAAGCAACAGTGATTTCTAGGATCCTGGAATTTCTGATTACTAGATGATCAGAACTGATTTTGAACAAGTCACCTTTAAGGCAAAGGAAGCAAATCACTGGGGCAACAGGGCCATCTCCAGGGAGATAGAGTCAGACAAGGAATCGGGCCACTCTCTGTGCAGGGGCAGCTTCCTCTCA
This sequence comes from Dolichotis patagonum, assembly GCA_004027295.1. Taxonomy (NCBI): domain Eukaryota; kingdom Metazoa; phylum Chordata; class Mammalia; order Rodentia; family Caviidae; genus Dolichotis; species Dolichotis patagonum. The sequence continues at coordinate 8,393 of PVJX010002984.1, read as the reverse complement.
AATTTAGAACTGTTAAACGGAGGGTTAGAAGTTAGGGGTATGGAGAGAGAGACAGAGAGAGAGGACAGGCAAGGAGAGAGGGAGGGGAGAGAGAAGAAAAAGGAGAGAGAAGAGGAAAGCAGAGGAGAGGAGGAGGAAGAGGGAGAAGAGAGAGCAGAGGAGAGGAGAGGAGGGGAGGGGACCAAGAGAAAAGAAGGGAGGAGGGGAGAGAAGAAGGTGAAGAAAGAGAGAAGGAGGAGAGAGATAGATGATGATGATAGAGATAGATAGAGATAGAGATAGAGATAGAGATAGAGATAGAGATAGAGATAGAGAGAGCTCCAGGAAGGCCTGTGATGCTGCTCTAAGTCTGGGCACACAGCTCCCTGCCTCTAGGTGGAGGAGGCGTTGGCCCAATCCCTCCTGTCCGCCTTAGTTTTGGAAAGAGGAGGTAAGAGAGCAGGAGGAGGTGAACTTGCACTGTGCGGAGAGACAGTCAGACAATGTGACTTCTAATTGAAATCATATCCCCCGCACTTTACTTTTCAAAAGCTGTTAGTGTGATGGAGGTTGCATTTTCTCGTGACTACTATCATTACTGTCATGCTGACTGCTCTGGGCAGGGGCTGAAGGTTACACGTGGGCCGTGCGGGTGGGGCTGGCAGACCTGGCCCCTGTCTCGGGGTGCTGGTCCCCACCAGGTTTGGCTGCCCAGCCTCAGGCAGTGCTCTAACTCCGTGGCTGCCAGCTGTGGGCCCCTCTGTAGGCGGTCGTGCTAAGTCCGCCCTTGGCTTTCTCTCCCCTTCTGCTTAGACCTCCTGCATCGCCAGTGTCTTTTCTCTGTGCTGGGAGACAGGTTGAGCTGCAGGGCTCCTGGATCATAAGGAATGCTCTCTGCTCAGCGACCTTCTGTGGCAGAGCTGCACTCTGGGCCATGCGGAGTTCTGTTCTACAAGGGGACTGTAGCTTAGCCAGACTTTCCAAAGTTCTGCAGGTATGTGAGTCTTCTGGGCGTCTTGTTAAACTGCACTTGTGGACTCAGCATGTTCAGTGTGGGTGTGAAAACTCGCCTAAGGCTTACCCAGGTCCCATGTGGTGCTGGTGCTGCAAGGTCCCGGCTGTGCTATAGTCAGCAAGGACTTCAAACACAGCCAGAAGGGCTGGATGCAGCCTGTGAGCTGTGCATGTTTTTAGAAAGAAAATCCAAAGAGGTTCCGTGTGTGTGCTGAATGCTGGTGCTGCCATGGCATGTGGAGATCACGGGAGAGAGTGAGGAAAACAGTCCAGCTCCTGGTCTTGGGTGGGGGCACCCTGCTCGGGAAGACGAGGCCCCTACACGTGCAGCAGCCAGTCCCACGCTGTGTGTGATGCGAGGGTAGGAAGCCCTATGCTCTGATGTTGGACACGTGGACCCTCCAGGGACGGGGAGGCCTTGGTTTAAAGAGTGGCTCATTGCAGAGGAGACGTGAGGAGGCTCCCGGACAGCGTTCCTTCCCCTGCCCCCAGACAGGCTCTGCTATCTCTTTCCAGTCCTGAGGGGCTGGGAGAGGGGCGGGGTGCTCTCATGGTCACTTGGCTGTGTGCTGGGCCACTGGGGGACCACAGTGGAAGTGTCCCTGTGCCCAGGAATCCGGCCAGCTCCCCCTGCCTGGGTCTCGGGGTCTCCCCAAAGTGCTGGGTATGGAGAAGTGAGTAGACACTGCCCCAACCTTGAAGAATGCAGGTTAGGGCCGATTAAGGAAGGTTGGATAGAAACGTATGTCTTTTGAGAAGCATGGAGCCAGGGATTCCTCAGTGCAGGCTGCAACAGGGGTCCCTCCAAGCGAAATCACAAAAGTGACCCTAACAAACGAAGGCGTCCGGGCTGTGTCGAGGACGCCTCCTCTTAAGGAGCTGCGGATGGAGGAAGGAGCCGGGGCAGCGTCCAGCCGTGCCAGTCTCAGGGCGGCTAGGAAAGCCCAGCCCCTGGGCTCTGCACATGTCCGAGTCTTCAGCCTCTCTGCAGTCAGGTAGCGTGAGTAGCAGGCGGGACAGGTAACTTTGGGGGGTTCAGACGCTGTGGCAGTTGTGGGGTGTCATGGCAATTGGCTGCCAAGGAGCCCCCTCTGACAGATCTTAGAGAAGCAGGACCAATGGAGGATTCACGTTCTCGGAATCACACTGTGAGGGGCAGATATGGCCTTAACTGTCCCTCAAAGAAAAATCCTGTGTTGTCACACTCTTCTTTGAAAACACTTCACATTACAATGACTGTGAACACAATTCCAAAGAGGCTCAACATGCTACACGGGGCCATGGCCGCCAAGCAAAATGCCTGTCAGCCGCAGCTCTAATGTGTGCGAACATTCCTGCCTGAAGTGAGAACCTCGAGTGTTATTCCTTTGGCTCGACTCTTGGCAGGTGTGTAATGTGACTCCTGATAGCAGGACAACAGATTACACTTGGCCATAAAACCCTTTCTAAGGCTCTTGGCACCCAAACTGTTGTTGCATGTCTGCAGGTGTTTAGTAATTGGATTAATGCGGAGCTGAAGGAATGTCTGCTCCCCGTGCTGAGCAACACCGAGGACAGACAGATCCATTTCAGAGGGCGACCTGGAATGCACGCTGACAACCCTGCACTGACACATGAAGCCAGATCCAAGCCTGACGTTCAAATGAACTGCCGTGAGCAGTCACCTTCCATAGGAAAGTTTATCCAATGCTAAATACAATAACAATGGCCTTGAGTCAGGCGGGAAAGAGCTCCAGCCGGGGTTTTGATCCTCTTCCAAAAGCAGCTCAGACAACTTGAGCTTAAGCCTTCCTATCATGCAGCCCAAGAACCCCACAGCCCGAGTGTGTAATGATAATAATAATTTCTAAAAGACCTTGGTACACAGCAGAGGACCCTAATCCCCCACTGGAAGTGCGGAGACCACGCTAGCATCCCAGATCATCACGGTCTTCTCAGCTAACTCCTACCTTGATTGTAAAGACGCGGGCATCGCTGCGGCAGATCCCCAAGGACATGCTTGGTGAGACGCCAAGCGAAGCCCCTGCCCACTGCAGCTGCCATCTCGCTAGGCAGAAGAGGCGGCCCTCGGCGTCCTTGCTACGCTGGCTAATTGAAACTTATGCCATCCTCGGAGGGCAAGAGCCCAACTCCCGGAGTGACCATCTGAGTATATAAAATGTAATGGTGTGGCCTTACACAGTGAACCTCGCTAGGCTTTACAGCCCAGAAGGGAGGCGGGCCACTTGGAGTGAGTCCAAGGAGAAACAAGATAATAGCGAGGAGGCGAGTTTGGCGGAGAGAGGCCCAGCGCCGGTACTGCTTGGTTTCAGGCCCGCAGGGGTGACTTGCAGTTCACACACATTGTGACCCTGGGTGGTGAGGACAGAGTGGGGACAGCGAGGAAGGGACGCCTGTTGTGGCCTGCAGAGCATGGGTTAGAGGCACAGGGCTCAGGAGGGGAAGGAAGAGGCAGCTGGGATGTTGCATGTGAAGCAGTAACTTCCCGAGAGCCCCGCATGCATAGGGCACAGGAAGTAAGCAGGCCATGCTTCCGGTGTGGAGCCATCAGGCATGATGCTGAGGCCATGCACTGGGCTTGGGAGGGAGGGAGGGTGGCTGTGCGGGCTCCTGGGATGCATCACTGCCTGGGGCTGCCCAGGGAGGAGCTTCCGGGGCAGTGCTTCTGACCAAGCGGCGCCTTGGTTTGGTGATTATGGGGGCTCTCTAGCTGATGGGGTGGGGACACCGGGAGGGGAGATGGAGTTAGCATAATCCAAGATGATGGTCTGGCATGGTAGGTGGATGAGGAGCAGAAGCCTCGGGTACAGCACTCACCTTGAGATGAGAGTTTGCCAAGATCTGGAGTGGGGAGGCCTGGGCCTATGAGGCCCATCAGGAAGAAGTGGACAGCTGAGTGGCAGGTGCCACAGAGAGGAGGCCAAGAGAGCCAAGGGCCAGCCAGGCAGTGCCAACCACAGCCAGCTTCTCCAGGGCAGGACTTCTGGGACTGGCGCAGGGCTGCAGAGCAGGGAGGGGCTCGACGCCGTCTTTGCTGAGTCGGGGTGGCAGGGCCAGGTGGGGGTGCAGAGAGGGTCCGGGGGGAGGGGCAGCAGGTAGGACATGGTGAGGGCGGCTGAGAGGTGCTGCAGCTGAGTCTTGGGAGGTCACAGGGTAGCTGAGAACCATCCTATATGTTTTTCCAGGGGGAGAAAAAGCTCAGGTAGTGAAGACAGAATGAAGAAACTACAAGGTCGGAGGAGACAAGAAAGCTTAATGTCAAGTCTCCCTTGAAGGTTGACTTTAAGGTTGTTAATGAATGCATGAAGCAGCTACCTGAGGAACTCTTAATAAATATCCTTCCGAAAGCTCAGAACCACAGGAACCCTGGGGGCCTTGCGGACTGTATGTCTGACTCTTTCTATGCCATCCAGGGCTCCAAAAGGGATCTGGGCTTCTTCCTGGCCCCTTTACCAGCTGGCCTGACACGAGACTCCTGGGGTCCTGGAAGCATAGAGGTAGAAGGTGCTGTGTCCTGTGTGTGCTTTGCACATGTCCCCTGGAGGTTGTGCCCCAGCTGGTAGTGCGGGGCAGTGGGTCTTAGGAGAAGCATGTTAGGTCTTCAGGAGGGATTAGTGCTTTACTCTCTGATCGAGTTCCTGTTGCTGCAGGGCTTCCTGGGCAGGCAGGGGTGGGCTGCTCTGAGTAGGCCCGGCACCGCCCTTGCATTCTGGGCTCCTATCTGCTGTGTGACATTTCCTCCTTTTGCATGTGGCTATATGCTATTCTAGTTCTCACAGGACACTGGCACCATGCTCTTTATCCTCCAGAACTATAAACTAACTAAACCTACTTTCTTTATAAATTACCCAGCCTCAGGCATTTTGCTATAATGGCCTAAAACACTAAGACAAGGACATAGATGAAGGAGGAATAATTGCCATGTGCTGTTATTCTACACTGAAGTCGACCAATCAAGTCAGGAAGTTTTAACTAAGTGATAACTTAGTGTAAGACATGGTAAAAGGTAGCAAACTGTTTGGTTAAGAGCTTACAATTCTTTTGAGAGAAATGAGAGCCCTGACAAGGAGAATAATGAGTTCCTTGGCAACACCGCTGCCTCAGAGGCCACTGTGGTAAGCAGGACCTTGGGAGACTGTGAAGAGAAGTGTGGGTGATACAGATATGCAGATGTGTGTGTGGCCGTGTGTGTGTGTGTCTGTGCATGTGGGACCGTGTATGTGTGTGCACACGTGTGTGTTGTAGGACTGAGAAGTAAGTGAGAGTAAAGAGAGGAGGGTCCATGAGGCACTCGTCAGCTAGTTATTTGGTAAATCTTGGAATAGCTTCTTGCTTATGATGCGTAAGATGCATTGCTGATGCTGATGGTTTATCTGCAAACGCACAGAGCCAAGCCATGGAGGAGAGCCCGGAAAGGTACCATTTCCCTGGAGCCCGGAGCTGTACCATTTCCCTGGAGCCCGGAGCTGTACCCTTTCCCCTGGCGGGAAGGCAGAAAACCTTAGTTCTCACTTTGTCAGTAGCCCTAGCTTTCTCTTGGTCCCGTCAGTGAACTAGTGTTTTGAGGCAGGCATTTGTGCTTAAGCCAGCGAAACTGGTGCTGCTAACACAGCATCTGGACACTCTGGGGCTCTGAGGCTGAAGTGTTTGCAAGGGGAGCCAAAGTGCCCAGAGGCAGCTGGGAGGGCCAGCAAGGAAGGGCCCCATCAGGCTGACTCTGCTCCTTGTCAAACCTTCCTTAGCACCCCTTGTCCTGGAAACCTGATAGCAAAGGGTCACTCTGCACAGTTTCTCTCTCCTTGTTTACGACATCCTGGCACAGAGGGAATTATTGCATCACAGGTCAATTTTCTCACCTCTTTTAAAATTTTTATCATGTAAAGCAGCATGCTGAAAGATCTCAACGCTACTGGAGATTGCAAAATCAAGAGGAGATTCATCTGCTGAATGCCACGCAAAGATCCTGCTCTACACGCTCTGTCCTCCTAACACGAGGAGCCCAGCAGCTTCCTCACCGGGCTCAGGTCTGGAAACTACTTCTCCAGCGGGCTCTTCTGAGGAGACACTTCCCAGACAAAATCATAGTAAAATCTCAAAGACCTGGACTATGCATGGCAAGTGGAGAACTAAAATCTGAATTGCCAAAAGTAAGAAAACAACAACAACAACAAAGTAAGAAAAACAGGAAGTGTTTTACCCAGATCAGAACAGCAGGTGTTGCCGGATTTGTGAAGGATCTGTGGGATACGGGTTCATCAGAAACTGGATTGGATCACAGTGAACATTAGTATGTATCTAATTAATAAGACAGTTTTTCATAAATAATAAGTTCTACTGTGTTATCTTGTTTCCTTTGTTGATATTATTTAATCACAATCTTTTTATCTAAAGGTGTGATACAGGTAAGCTTTGACCCAGACATTAAATTCTCCAAATCACTGATACTTTGTTGTTCTCAGAAAACACTGTGAAACACAGGCTGCCAGTTCCCTCCCTACTTTGGACACAAAAGCACGAGAAGGAACGGAGCAGAAAACTGGGAGAACTGCAGTTTTAATCGATGTTCAAAATGGTAGTGAGTGACATCAAAACACATGCCGCTTTTATGGACAGTGAGAATGATCATCTTTACCAGCTGCTAAACTGAAACAGTCTCCCTGTAAGTAGCACTGTTAACACAGGGAGACAGGAGGGTCCAGCTCCCACTCTGTAAGAGACAGTGGTTCGTGTAACCAGTTACCAGGACAGCGAGGTTTTGAGCCGTGCAGTCAGAACGGATTTTAATCCCACCATGGTTGCCTACAGCGCTCTCTCCAAAGTGTTGGTTTCCTTGTTTGTGGACAGGGGATAGTAGCTTTCTGGAGGCAGGGCTGCTGTTGGATGGTTAGCTGAGATCGTGCGAGTAAAACCTCTCACCGTTTTCATACTGCTCGGTGTTCTGAGCGGACGACGTCCACGTGGGTCACCACCATCCCAGGGATGTGCATGGAGACTGTGCTGTGGAAGGACCAGAATGTCTCTGCTTCTGTCTTTGCTTTTCTTCCTGTAAAAAAGAGCCCATCACACAGTTCTAAATGACCGGGAGGCTGCGACGGCTGTCATCTGACGTGTTCCCCATAAGCTCACGGTGCTGCAGCCTTGGCTTTGAGCTCATGGGCTCTTGAAATGGTTGGGTGAAATGGTCCCAACCTCGTCGGTGGATTGACCCATCCGTGGACAGTGATGTGATGGCAGCATTGGATCGGATGGTGAGCAGATCGTAGGCCAAGCCCAGCTGAAGAGTGTGGTCCATGGGGACTGTCCGGGGACCATGGGTGGCTCTCACACCCTTCCTCGTGGCTTGCTCATCCTTCCTGTCCTGACTGCAGCCAGGTGGGCAGCACCCTCCGTCCCCCCACTCACCCACTGCCCTGACGACTGGGCCTCAGCCCAAGCCCACCAGCAGCAGAGGAAGTGACCATGGACTGAGCCTTCGACACTGTGAGCCGAAATTCACTTTTCTCCCCTGAAGTTGTTAATGTCACATATTTTATCCCAGTGACATGGAGCTGAATGACACAGATGATTTTCTCATGGGTTTGATTTTTAGGAAAACTTATGCTAAACATTTCTCCTTTCTTTCTTAAGTTTCTTTCAAGATTAATAATACTGTCATGAGCACCTGGTACTAAAGATTGAAACTTTTCCCTTAAAATAAGAAACTACAGTGTAGAGGAAGGTTTTTGTCTTCATATTAATTTAGTGATGCTGATATTTACCTTAAATAGAATTTTAAATTGGCAACTTACTGTTTGTTTTAAAAAGCACCGTGAGGTGGGGTGCTGAGCAGGTACTCAGCAAAAGCAAACCCAAGCAGAGCTGAAAGAGATTAGGGGTTGCCCAGGGTTGCTAACTAATAACAGCAACAGACACCCAGACTCGGGTCCCTCTCGGCCTTTGCCAAGATCTGAAAGCCTTTCCTGTAACACCGAGCAGAGAAGAGCAGAGAAAAACCCTGTGACCGGCAACTGGCCTGCGAGATGGCACCACAGGTTAAATATGGGCGCGACTGGGCAGCACTGAGCTCCAGGAGCAGCCCGAAGGGCCACCAGGACTTAGGGGACAGTCACCAGTGCCTGGAGCTAAAGGCGTCCCCAGAGTCATCCAGAGTGCATCCAGTCACCTCGGAATTGAAACACTTAACAAAAGCTTTGGCGACAGGAAAGCAAACCCTGTTTTCCTTTAGTCACGTTTTTGAAATATTTGTACTAATGATATAATGAGAAACCTGCACAGCGCTGTATGTGGAGATGTTTACTTCAGTGTTTAGAATGTGGAAAAGATGAAGTGAAAAGCACTCCAGGAGAAGCGTAAACAAATATATGTGCACACACACACAGACACACACACGGACACACACA